>JARFOD010095292.1:0-52952 GCA_031763545.1 Mopalia muscosa | reverse complement strand
GTTCTTATGTTTGAAATCAGGTTTGTAAGAAATAATCGAAGCAAAATTTATACGTTATATTTAAAATTCATTTTGATACAGCCGCATATAACATTGATTGATTGATTGATTTGTAAATGGGTGTTTAAAGTCGTACCCCAGAATATTTCACTAATTTGACGTGAGATTGTCCATTTCACACAGTTCCTTGTTTAAATCCAAGAAACCACCACTAAACGTATGCACTCAACCATCTGTTTGTAATACTAATGAAGTTTTGCGTCCGGCTTCACCATATTCTATAAAAGTCATAAAACCAACTATTAATTGCAAAGGTACGAAAAAATAGATAAAATGATAACACAAACTATGTTTATGGATCAGTCTCTCGATTGAGCCGGTTATGCACAAAGGCTCAGGCCATTCAATGGTGCAAGTATGTAAGTTGGCCCCAACCTTTGTTGTAATGTTTAGGTATACAAACAATGGTTAGTCTTCGACCTTGGGTGCTATTGCACAGACTACAGTTAATAGTCAGGAGTGTGCCTTTCGCGCGAACACTCCACTTCGTTTAAAGCTTTAACTAAATTCTTTAAGAGGCATATAGCAGTCATAAGTACATATAAGATGGAAAACACCATATAGAATCGCAGTGTCTAATAAACTAATAAGTTGCTAGCAATACTAATGCTTTCCATCTTATCAGCTTTAGCTAATACTATTAAACGACATTGAAGTGTAAAAATATCTAAAGCTCTGGTGGTTCCTGTTGTTAAAGAGGAAGCAGATTGTTGGTTATATTGTATATTTTCCTCTGTTTCCATTTTTTCAAATCAAATACGTATATACGTATAGTGTTATTATAGAGGTAATTGTTAAAAAAAACATACCTGTGCGGAATGTTTTTGTCATGCGAAAAAAGTGTACTTGGCAGTACTAGGCAGAACATTAGGCTTTAGGAGTCCTATTCAGTCCTATTCAGATGTAACAAGCTACAGGTTAGGCCACCCCATCTTATATAGATTAAACGTCAGTGACCATCAAACAGATAAAACAGCTATTCTGACATAAATCCTTAATTAAATGGTCCAGGTGTAAACTTAAGCCTTCTGAAAGCAAGTATATGTGGTCTAAGGGACATAACACCGATGATCCCCTACAGGGTACTATTTTATGTTAATATGTAATCTTGTGGAAAAACGCGGATAACATTAGAGAGACTATAGAGCCTTTGTTGGAGAGAAACTATAATCCACATAGTCGGTAGATTGTTCCCACGCTTGATCCTGTTTTTTTGCCAAGGTTAAGCCAAACAAGTCTGTCGTTTTGTAAATTTATATAGGTAAACATGAACAAGTGTGAACAATTGTGAGAAAATGTATTCAGACCTGTAGTCTTTCATGAAATAAACATTATTATTATATATATATATATATATATGCCTTTACCTAAGACAATAGAGTTAAACCCAGTGTTAACCACCAGTGATATTAAATGCTACTATAGTGTTAATGGGTTAGGAAGTAGCGCCGGAAAACGATACCGTAGAGATACATTGGTTTTAGGTCTCCATCATTTAAAATGTCCTATTGTACACACAACACGAATTTTTTGACTGCATTATAAATGTGGTCCGAACTCTTAAACACTTTACACTAAGTTCCTTAATGCGGTCGTCCATTACCGTGGTCGATACTAACTATAACTGGTCTATCCTAAAGGAAGTGGGTACAGTAAGCTATTACTAAATGACCTAATTACATCCCTTAACTGAGTAAGATTCACATCCAGAAAGACAGTTTAAAACAATCGGTTGCCAAAGAACACAACTGATGCCAATATTTTAAATAGAACTTTTAAAAGAGGTTTTTTTTCCAATTTCAAAGTGTCTGGATTAAATCGGATTTTGTTAAATCTAGACTATTTTCTAAGAGTCGATCACGCAAGTGACTGTTTTTTTATGGAAGTTTATATTCTGGAATATTCTTGTCACATATTTATGTGCGTAGTCGGGCGAGACATAGCTACGTCTAAAATGTTCCTTGTTCTGGAACATTCCATGTGATGTCATTTAGTGTCTTTGTCCAAAGAGATAACAAATTCTCAAATATATGACGTTATTGGGACGAAATGAAAAAATTAGTCGCAAAACATATTCAACAAAAGCCGATTGTGAGTAACATGTCCTTCAACCGGAAAAGGGTTTTGTATTTTTTTTTTAACGCTAACAATATTTTTTAGTCGTGACTTGTATACAAAAGCTAAAAGGGATTCGACCCCGCAGATTTACGGCAGGGTGTGTTCAGTCTGTTAAGTGTGAACAGCGTGTATGAAATGAGTATAATGGCTTTGTGCATACCCATTGATAGTATATGAAAATGCAATAACAGCTATGTATGTGGGTTTTAATTTATATCATATTCGAGGAATGTTAAAAATGACACAATCGCTTAAAAAACACCTCTAAAAGAATATATCGTCCTTACAATTGCCGCCCATGCACCTGGACAAATGAAATTATCAATAAACAATAATTGTTGTGTCGTTAAGAACTGATATCTCAGTTATCTCTTCAAGTTTACTCCCCTCAATATTTAATATCAGCAACTCGTAGTTTCATAATACTGGTCATGTTATATAGTAAAACATCATTTAAACACTTATAACTTCCATCGATCCATCAGAAGTCCAAGGTTCCAAGGGTGAGCATCAGCTATTTAATCATGACGTAGGCCTATCAAAGAAACAATGGTTCTGTATCTATCATACTTGGTGAAATACATACTAACTAGTCTAGTCAGATAGAAACAAAACAGGCGCTAACATGTGTGTTGTTATATGGGCTGCTTGGCAACACAGACAAATACTTGCAAATTTCGATGTGACAAAATACCTATGATTTCTAGGCGGGCTGTCTATCTACACTCGGTTCATTGTTAATCAGGGAATCACTGGCTCAATGTTTGGAGGATAGCCTTGATGAGGTCTCCTCTCGGATTTCGGCTGAATATTGTTTTGAGTATGGTATACTTGGCTTTGAAGCGGTCATCGTAGCGTACGGGGTTAAACAATAATCAACCAGAAATATCAGGATTTATTTGACATGAGTTTTGCTTGAGGACAGTCAAATTGAAAACTGTGTATCTCAGGTAGTGTTTTGAGTCTTTAAACTATTCTAAATATGAGTGCCATAAAGCTGTCACATTTCCATTGCCGGCGTCAAGGTGAAATAATGCAACAGTCCACGACCTAGTTCATCTCAAAGCACATGCCGTTTAAGGACATGCCGTCTCTTGAAAACAACTCGAGTACAAAGGATCTACCTACGTCGGCACACGAAACCAGTTTAAGAAAACATTTTATCATTGGTACTTTTGTACGGAGCGTTGTCGTCAATAATGGATTAACGCCGCTATCGCTATTGTGATAGAATGACCGTCTCTCTAAGCTATCGATACGCTAAGGTACAAGCATGGGGGCTTTTGATCACTTTAATGAATGAGCGGCTCTAGGATAACATTCCATAGTACTCCAGTTTCGTGACCTCGTGAGCCATCTATGAAACCAACCACCCTGACGGCCGTCCCGTCACAAGCAATTCAAAGTTCATTGCTGGTTTATTTAAGTGTATACCATATGGTATATATAAAAAAAATAATAACTAAATTAAGTTGTCTTTGTGCAACAACGAGTGTCACGGAAGGAAGGCTTCGATAATACAATAAATAGCAGCTTATATGATAGATAAATTTCCAGGGTGTTGTCCTTCCTTTTTAATCGTGACCAGCTATCCGAGACTGGTTTTGTGTGCCACTAGACTGCCGTATGGAAGTTTTTCTTAGCACCATATATCAAATAGGCCACGAAGTCTCTACATCGGTCCACTCACATTTGAAAAAAAAAAAATAAAAATACAACAAATTTAAAAAAAAAGAAAAAGAAAAACATTAATGAAAAATTGATAAAATGTTTGAAAACATGGCTTATTATTGTACTTTCGTGTTGGAACATGATAAACCAGTCTCCTCTTCTTATATTATCATTCTGGTGAAGTGTTTTGTTATCAACAGCTTTTGAATTGGAATTTTCTGTCAATATTTGCATATATTTTATGAATGTGCTTCTATTAATTGCAGGCTCATAGCACGTACTTATAATGGCCCACATCTAGTTTATCCGGTTAAGTGTCGGTATCGTCGGGATGCAAACAATAATACGATTTCTCAATCCATTAGGAAGAAGCTTTAAATAACAATTACAGGAACACTTGACGATATATATTTCATGCCTCTGTATATTGAACTAGTCACAAACAAGCTATGCTTGTCAGTAGAATCTTTTTAAATTGGTGTCGTGACTCCTTATACTATATCTAGTGGTTCTACAAACGAACACGTTAGACTTTCAACCCATAGATACCGTCGTCACAGAAACAAAATTTGTGGACATTTTGAAGTGAGAAACATTTGAGGTCTTCTTTCTAGTGAGATTTCTGTAAAACGCTACAGATCCTAAACACTCTCCTTGTCTTGTTTTTGTGTACCTGACAATTTCTAAACTAGATGATATAAACATAGGTAAAGCTCAATATTAGTCTCATTACACTTTATCAACAGCATATGTTTGAACACTATAGGTATGTGCTATATTTGAAGATAAATATAACATATACGTATAATATTAACATGTCTATTCAGTGAAGTTGGTTTACCTGTTATATATAAATGCGCGACGGTTCTATAGAAATCATAAATCTTGAGGAGGTATTATATTTTGTATGCGTTCTCTTAAAACCGAACAATAAGAGCACCGAGTAAACATTTATTATTTTTTTATATCTGTTTGCTTATAGTTTCTCTCAAGATTTCAGTTAACATGGAATAGGCGTTAGCTAAATTAAACTGCATCAATGTTTACATCCTCTTTGGTCAATTAGACCAACTGAAACTTCTTCACTTCACCATATTTCTACAAAAGAACATATACATGTATATACATTCCATATAAAGCGAACTTATGGGCTACAATAAAATGTATGGGCATTTCTTCTTGTGATCATTCACTTCATTTAATCTTCTTGTCGAAATATATCTAATGTAATTCGAATATTTTCTCGGTACACCCCCCTCTTTTCACACTGCGTAACAAGACATGAACAGCTGTAAAGTTATTCAGTCTACTTGTAGATTGAACAAATTAATCGATGATAATATTCCAGCCACCCAGTAATCCGCAGGACCCTGTAGGATCAAATTAGACATTAACCCGTCCGATTTAAAGTTACTCATTCAAACTTTAGGATTACAAACAATTAAAGTTGCACATATTATTTAGTTTTTTATGGCGGATATTATAGTCATTATACAGCGTAAAATCTCCAACGGTTTTATAATATCCATAATAAAGTAAACTAGTTCAATTAAACTAAAGTTAATTAAAATCTCAAACTTAATAAGTTTGTAATCAGAATTTCCAATTTACATTTTTCAATATAATAATGTTTGAAACTTAACTTTTAATCATGCGGATACATTTTTGCGTATTTTGATCCTTATAGGGGCTCTATGAGACCTTAAGTATCTTACTTAAACCGGAAATGTAATATTACTGCACATTGCGTTTATACACGTACTCCATATGCTGATGTGTAGCTCTGGTGATTGATGAGGTATTACACGCGTAACATGCCGTATCTATCAAGGTCTATACAAAATGAACATCGATCTAGATTTCGTTGGGCGTGTCTTGTCTAGTTTCAATTTTAATTTCTGACTTTCGCTATTAATACTGGATGACGTACTTGGTGTTAACGTGCACCAAATACCCGTTAATCCTTATTCTGCTACATTTTAAGTGCTTCCTTCACAAAATATAAAATTAAATGCACGTATTAAAACCGTTCACTATTTCAAGGTAAATTGAAGATATTGACAGTAAAACCGAGACGAAGTACTTGTGTCGGTTAAACATGTAACTAACTTCCTGTTACCCACTGGTAATAATTTGTCACATTTCGTTTACAGATATGTGTATTTAAGATCATTATCTTATGACCTGTTTATAGTATTCGTGAACAAAGATGTTCTCTCCAGCAAGGGGCACATGAACTTACCTACAGCGATGACTAGGAGCAGCAGGATCTTCAGTAATGACGTAGATCCCTTCATGGTAAAATAATTAATCTTTTCTAATATCACAAACGTATTTAAGAAAAAAGTTCCTGATTTATCAAGTCCCAATCAAGTTATACAGCTGTTAAAGAAATAATACATAATCCGTGATGGTCAACGTTCCAGAAGGTGAAGATAAATGGCAAGCAATTTGACAAACTGGTAGCAGGAATATTCACTCAACCTAAGAGAACTACACCATTCTCCAGTCAGGTGCTCAGCTTGTCT
Organism: Mopalia muscosa; assembly: GCA_031763545.1. Taxonomy (NCBI): domain Eukaryota; kingdom Metazoa; phylum Mollusca; class Polyplacophora; order Chitonida; family Mopaliidae; genus Mopalia; species Mopalia muscosa. The sequence goes on along the minus strand of JARFOD010095292.1, from coordinate 46,575 downwards.
CAATGGACGAGTTATCTAAATAAAAATCATATGAGACTCTGTATCGATATGTCTAAACATTTTCTAAGGTGTAACTGGGCTTTTAATCTGACGTCATCGTGGCATTGCACTGTGGAATGTCATTTGGGAAAGACTCGACCAAGCCCAATTCAAGTAAAGAAATTTGAATGGAATAATAATTCGTCACTGCCAATATCCATATTGAACCAGATCATAATTCAGTAAACCTGGTGTGAGCCAAACACGAATCTATTCATAAACCTTTTCAACTTGGAATTGGGTTATTTTGTGGTTCTATTGTAGCTATATACTGCTTGAACTAGTTTATTGTGCCTTGCTGAAAACCTGTAAAGACTACAAAGTTCCCTTGACATAAAGGACAATCGGATAAAGAATATGACCTCCACGCACATGCGCAGTATTTATTGGTGAAATGTTATACTGTATTTTGTGTGAACCGGTGGGGACAACTTTTACTCGTCAGTGATCATAAAGTTCGGATGAAAATGAGATTTTTACCCTGTACATGCTTTGTTAATAATCGGCCAACCATGAGTAGATTTTGTGGACTAGTTCTTTTCTGTTGTTCCTTTATTACAGCGTTAACACCTTTAGGTCATTGGGTTAGATGAGAATATCGTTATTGTCGAGGTGTGGACTGAAGTTTACTCTTAAAATACATTTTCTTTCATAGAATGTTATGATACATTTTGCAATTGAAACCCCCAAATTATGTATACCTGATTTTTGTTAATACACCTAGTTGTTCTACCAGCTGATCCAACCTGTTGAAAGATCACCATGGTAACACGTTGTTACCTTCGTTGATTGATGGGGTTGTATATGTCAAGGTTGTATAGGCAAGTTAAATGGTGACCCTGTGTGCTTTTATTTTGACCAGATAATACCATTGGAAATCCAGGTTAACTCCCCAGAAACCATGTCAAAAGGTACTACCTTTAATCCTGTAAATGTGGGAGTCTCAGGGTTACACACTGTGTATAATACATGGTGATGTTCCCATTAATCTAGTCGGCACAATTAACGCTTAAATGGTCTACAATGAACGAAGGTCTGTGACGGATGTATTTTTATATCTACATTTGATTGGACATCTTGTTTGAAATGTCCGAAACGATGCTTTCAGCATGTTGTACTTAAATATAAAAGTGCACTAAACGTTGTTCTGCTGAATTATTTCTGTTAAGAAAACATTATGCTATTAATAGATTAAAAACGAAAACATATTAACCAGCCAATCCTAATGATATTAGATCTTCATTTGGTTCCCTCTATTGCATGCGGCTTTGTAGATATGGTATAATCGTATAGAAAATAAAGGCATGAACGATCACTGTCTCGATTAGTCAATGCAAAGGCAGATAACATGAGTCTGCAGTTAACAGCGGTACTTGCCAGGGCAGAATCAGTACCAAAGATTGGGAAGCCGCTCTTTGATTGGTTAATCGAATGACACCGTTAGCCGCATACTTTTGTCAAATCTTCATCCAACGACGATGAAACAATGGGCAGCTTATTTATATCTGGTTTGAATCGGTTTGCCTTTAGATCGTGCAACCATTGTATCTCGTGGTGCCACAAATTGCATCTCGTCATGGATCCATTGTATCATACAACAACTGTATCTCACTATGGAAAAATTGTGCCTCGTCATGCAACTATTGTATCTAATCATGGAACAATTGTGCCTCATCAGGGAACAATTGTGCTTCATCATGCAACAATTGTATCTCATCATGGAACAATTGCATATCATGGAGCAACAAGTAATATATTGGCTGTTGTAAACCTCTACACACGTACCGTATTTGTGTCCTTGACCTTCAGGGCTGTGATCACGGTTACCATAACCAAACCATCTCACTGTGGGAAAGTAATACTACATACCAAAGGAACAATCATCACTCAAAACACAGATCTCCCAAGTTATCAATCATTTACAATGTTGGCTTGAACTATTATGACTTGTACGTATAACAGTTACTGTTCAGGCTTGAGAGTTAACATTAAAATAATCCTCTCGCTCTTGGCCTGTATCAATTTCCAAGGGTATATTTTCCGCCGCATGCGCCCAAATTATAGAGTGCGTGATAATTCTTTGTGGGATTGACATTCATAGCCATATTCAGGGTTTTCATTCATATATACAGTATAGCTTTAGCATGATTCCGTGCGCATTTCGCTCTAATTGCTAGGTCAAACCAGACCAAATAGACTGGCATGCTGCGAAAGTTTAGTTTAATGTTGAATTATGTCCCCTGAGGTTTCGCCAGTTTGCTACAAGGGACGCCGTGTGAAGTTGAATGTGAACGTTTTCGAAACAATGCCATCTACACTACTGAATATGCTGTTTCGCACTTTCAATAAATAATGTACCTCTGGTCTTACTTAAATGTTATAAAATTCGGAAGGAAACGGTATAAAAACCGCCCTTGCGACTGCCCGAGTCAACTTCCACACATGAGGTACATCCGAGAAACTCAAACATGTCAGAGGTCCATCCCTTGGTAATTATATCAGCACTTTCTGACCATAAAGCTAGTAAGCTAGTAAGCCTTGTGTGATTTATGTGTCTTTTTGAAAGTGAACATAAACAGTATTTTCGTTATATTGGACAGATTTTAGATCAGGAATTTTCGAAGATTGAACCCGTCTGAACTATTTGGAAATACTGATCTATTTTTAGCATTATGTTTAAAGCATCTCAAATATTTCAAAGCATGTAACTCCTTGTTTAGAATCTTATTGGAAACAACAAGAAGATTCTAAACAAATATGAAATGCTACTCGATAGATAATGATGACATTCGAATATTTGTTATGCTCTTAGCAAAATGTGTCTTCTTTGGAATTTGGTATTTCCACTTCTGAGGAGAGTGGTTGATAATAAAAAAGAGCAAAAGTGCAGGCATGAGCTCTAATCATTTCTGACAAAACATTAAAATCGGACCTCTAAAATTTTGTGAGATAACCTAACATTTGTATCTTCCCCTGGTTTGCTGATTTTTAAAATACATAAATGTGCCTTTGTGATAAATAAAGCAAAATTGCTTTAAAATCCAATCTTCAGTGATAATCAGAAGACAAATTTGTAAAAAAAAAAATGTGGCAAAATGCAAAAATCTGGAACACCAGTAAATCGGTCCTCTAAATTTGCACAACCATGGGAAAATCCTGTTATGTCCGTTCTCCCCAACAGGACCATGGGGTCTGGGTACCATATAGATCCTCTATGTAGACAGGAAGATAGTTTACATAGACGGTATCTATGGTACCCAGCCACTGGCATCTTCTTTCTCGCTCATGTAAGTCTTTTTCAGCTTTTCTCCTGTTCCTTGAATTCACTAGCATATTTTATCCTAATCTTCTATACTACACCTAGACTACTGTATGTTTAACATCGTCTCTCTGATCGTTGTATGTCCTCCACTGGAATCTTCTCCCCAGCTTCAGTATTTCACTGACGGTTTCTCCTCTACTATTGTATATATCACTGATATGTAAACGCCGACCGGTATATGTCACTGATATCTTCACCTTTGTATGTCACTAATATATTTACCCCGGTATGTCATCGATTTCTTCATCCCTGTATGTCACTGATATATTTACCCCTGTATGACAATGATATCTTCACCCCTGTATGTCACTGATATATTTACCCCTGTATGTCATGGATATCCTCATGTATGTCAATGATATCTTCATCCCTGTATGGCCCCGTGAGGGAGCGGGTTGGCCAGTCCTGCAGAATACTCCCTCGGCTTACTCGGTCGATCGTAAGAGGCGAGAAAAGAGGAGCTTTCTGTTGCCCTGGTGTTCTCAGAGCTAAATGGAAACAAACAAACAATCATCCCTGTATGTCACGGTTATATTGACTCTTGTTTGTCCAATCCGGTATGTCACTGATATATTTACCCCTGTATGTCAATGATATCTTCATCCCTGTATGTCACTGATATATTCACCCCTGTATTTCAATGAGATCTCCTCCTTTGTATGTCACTGATATATTCACCCCTGTTTGTCACTAATATCTTCAGTCCTGTATATGCCACTGATATAATTACCAATGTTTGTCACTGATATATTTACCCATGTATGTCCACTCCTGTATGTCACTGATATATTTACACCTGTTTGCCACTGATAGCTTCCGTCCTGTATGTCACTGATATAATTACCAATGTTTGTCATTGATATCTTCACCTATGTATGTCACTGATATATTTAATCCTGTGTGTCATTGATATCTTAACTCCTGTATGCCACTAATATATTTACTCCTGTTTGTCACTGATATCTTCTGTCCTGTATGACACTGATATCTTCACCCATGTGTGTCACTGATATATTTACCCCTGTTTGTCAATGATATATTCAGTCCTGTATGTCACTGATATCTTCAGTCATGTATGTTACTAATATATTTACCCCTTAATGTCACTGATATCGTCACTCATGTATGTCACTGATATCTTCACCCATGTATGTCACTGATATATTTACCCCTGTTCGTCACTGATATATTCAGTCCTGTATGTAACTGATATCTTCACTCCTGTATGTCACTGATATCTAGGTCCTGTATGTGACTGATGTATTCACCCCCGTTTGTCACTGATATCTGCAGTCCTGTAAAAGATACCAGTCATCCCACCAGTTATCAAACAAACAAACACATTATAAAGTTACAAACAAGTTTAATCATTCTTTAATAAATTAAATTGTTTAATTTTATGTTGACCTGCATTAATACTCCTTTTCAAATTTTATCCGCTTTTATGTGTTTGTGTAAAGTACAGACCCCTCGTGGTAAGACAGTGATGGTGCGGGTTTATCCCACATGGTACTTGATTGTTACAAAATGACTAGTTTTGTCTGTTTCTTTACTCTTGAATTATGGGAAATTCGTCCGCGAAATCGTCATAGACTCCCTAGGAGAAAAAGGAATTGTTCGCAATGTGATTATATGGTAGCCATGGCCCATGACTGAGATCGATCTTATCTACATCTTTGTGGGGAATTATTTCGTACGTATTATTTATTATTGTCATTTTATACGAACACGTTGGACATACACGGCTAATGGCTTTCCAAGTTGTCACAAGAAACTCCCATGATTCTAAGTTCCATATATTTTCGCCAGGTCGAGCAAGTGTTCGATCAAATTCTGAAATTGCCTCCCCTGATGGTTCGACCGTCAAGAGGTGTGGCCGCTACTGATATGGGCATTTCGCACTTCTAGGTAATGGACTTCTAAAACTACATACACAACTGCAGTCTGGAACACCCCAAATGACATGACCCAACAATGAGACAGTTTTGACCATCTCTGTGTAAATCAGCATATAAAACCAAAAGGATAGATATAAATAGCCGTCATTTCTCATACTTTCTCGCGTTACTTGTTTTGTACAGACAGTCAGTCAACTTGTTATCTTTAACGTCACGTGGTGTTTTACCTAGAATAAAAGATAGCCGCTAACCAGGAAGCGTAGGGAAGAACGTGCATGGCGTGGATCTGTCCTAAAGTAGAAGCCTTTGTTGAAAAATAATATGACAATAGATTACAAAATGCCCCCAGCTAACAAAAATGTATGTTTATATAACTTGTTCCTTGATACATGTACATTCAGGGGCTTTACACCCAATAACGCTAAAAAATATTTTAGTTTAAGCAAAAAAATGAATGTTGAAATATTGATTTTGTGTGAAATCACAAAAATGTAAAAAAAAAAACATCAATTGTATATAGATCACAGTTAACACGGATCTGTGGGAACTCTGATCAATGGTAACTGATCATTGGTAATGACGATTAGTTGTAACCCTGATCAATGGTAACTGATTCTAGTAACATAGATCGATGGTAGCTAGGTTCAATTGAACCCGGGCTCGAAAGTAGCTCGATCCATGTTAACAGGGATTAATGGTAGTTATGTTCAATGATAACCCGGATTGATGATAACTCTGAACACTGGCAACTATGAACCACGATAAACGTGAACATTGGTAACTGAGAAAGATGGTAACTCTAATTAGTGGTAACTGATCCAGGGTAACCGGGATCAAGGAGCTTTGTTCGATGGTAACTGTGAACGATGGTAACTTTATTCACTTGAGTCATTGGTAAATCAGATGAATTTTAAACAGAAACCCATATGATGTTTATTGACTGATATTCAGTTAAATTTGAAGGGAAATAACATGGCCTGCTGTGGAGATAAAAATACAATGATATTCTGTATGTCACATTGTGACAGTGATACATCATTAAGCATCAAATAATAACAAACTAAATTGTATTGATTTATTTTGAGAACTATTTAATCGTGTGGGTAAATACTTTAGAAAACAAACAAAAGGCATCTGTCCCAGATGAACACAAAGATAACCATGGCAACTCACTCCCGACACTAAAAGGCGCCATCGACCAGAACTACCTCATTTATACATCCTGTTATCAGTGGTGCTATAAGCTAACACATGTATCACCATGTTGAAAATTATCAGGTAAGCTTGTCAGTTTGAACATTTCCATTCGAATTATAAGATAATAAGTAAATTAATGGAGCGGTTATATTGTTTATATAATTAAGAAATTTTAATTAAACTTAAATTTTTCTACAGACTTTGACAGACATTATTAAGATTGTATTTTTATATACCATTTATTCCATCCCATCTTTTGATGAGTATGTATCCCCTCTATCAATCATTGACCTAGGGATATTGCTGTTGTCATGTAGGTTCATCCATCAGTACGCCTACCTCATTTTTACCATTTACCGTCTCCAATATAACTATAGCTTGAAAATGTAACAACTCTGAATCCCCGAATTCTGAGCCCTATTGAAGTTTGCTATATAAAGTGTATGACTAGACTCCTTCCTGTGGTTACTTCATACAGTTTTATCATGTGAACTCACCTCGATCCCTAGGATAAATTCGTTAGAACAGTTCCATTAACAGTTGACCGATTTTACAGTTGGTACTTCTTCCATTTTTTCTCCCCGTTTATACAGTTTAAAACATTATGCATGGATTATCCCTGAAATACTGATGTTTTTGTCTGGATTAATCAGGCTGCACAGGGACAAGTCAAGTTCAGGGGTAGATCGGCCGAGTAGCTCCTTGTGGGGGCTATACGGTCGACAACTATATAAACAAACGCTGGATTAATGAGGGATATTAAAGTTTTAGAATATTTCACCGCACGCAATCTTGAAAATTCAGGACATTCAAATGAAATTCACCAAGTCTTACGACAATCATTGAATTCATCAGGGTGTTTCTCAGAAATACAGAAATATTTTAAATCAACATTGTTTAATGATTCTCTGGTTATTCTTTGTTGTCTTTACTGTTTATATACTGGTTCATTTAAAAATATGATGCAGGAAAGCCCTACATCATTTGCATCAAGGGACGAGTATGGAAAGCAGTTTTATCACTTCTGCCTTTATTTTACATATGTCGAATTCGTTTTGCTTTTATTTTACTTATGTACAATCCTTTTCACCTCAATAAAATTCTTTTTTAAAAGATTTCCTTTTATGAGAAAACGAATTTCAAAAGACGAGGGATAGTTTGGTGTTTACAAAGTATTTTAAAAAGATATCTCTTGTTGTTTGATTGTTGCAGATATATCACAGCAAATCATTTAACCGTCGCCATTATCCTCGTTTTAAGTGGTGTCTTTCTTACAACTTGGAAAGTTTTGGATTCAAAATGGTGTGGTTGTTCTGTGGGTGTGACTACAAAGTGTATCGGGCAACACGTCAGGCTATCTTCTAGCAGGGTGTATTCTCATTTGCATAAGGATACCATTAAGGACCTTGGGAATGAAGACACAATTAAAGATATATCTGGTGGATGGGAGTATAAGCCAACAGCTCGATTCTGCACAGAAAAGAAGCATATATATTACTTAAAGTTACACAAGACTGGTAGTGGAACCCTTTCCAACATTTTTCTTCGTTTTGGACTGTCAAGGAATTTGTCCTTTGCCATTCCAAAAGAAAAGACGTATTTTCCGTTAAAGAAGCTACAAATCGCTGATATAAAGCAATTGTCCACAAAATATGACATGTTGATACACCATGGTTATTTTAATCCAAAAATGAAGAAGCGTGTGTTTCATCGGGACGTTATAACCGTAGCGTCATTACGACAACCGTTTTCTTTGTTTGTGTCATCATATTACGTTTTTCGCTTTCGAAAGTCTATACCAACAAACATCAGGACAGAAGGGTCTGAAGTAGCTCACTTGGAACAGTATATAACGTTTATGCACAACAAAACTTCAAATGATACTGTAGGAAATTCCGACATGAACAAACTGTCTTTGGAACTTGGAGTACCTCTTTCTAGGTCACGAGACAAAGAATATGTTAAATACTTCACACAGACTGTATTAGAAAATGAGATAGACTTTGTGACAATACAAGGTTATTTTGATCAGTCACTGGTCCTTCTTAAACGAAAATTCTGCTGGAAAACCAAAGATATTTTGTATCGTGGATTGCATATTACTTCACGCATACATCCAACATTTCGAGAGATATCTAAGGACGTTCGTTCAAAGTTCAAGGAGCTCATGCTAGCTGAATATATTATTTTTGACACTTTTGAGAAAAAACTCCTGAAAGCATTCTGGGAAGAAGGATCGGATTTTTTTGACGAGGTCAGAGATTTTAAAATCACTCTTCAAGTTGTAGCAGATTTCTGTTATGGGAATCCTGTTAGAGAGGAGATAAAAGTCATCCCAAGGTCACGTTGGAACAATCAGTTCCAGGTAACCGGTTCAGACTGCTACGACATGCTTCTCCGAGACGGCACGGGAATAGAGAAAATTTTGGAAAGAAGAAATAATATTAATGTCAACTAAGTCAAATATGAAATCTGCCCGATTCAATAACGGACGAAGACTGGCTAAAACTGAAAAAATATTGATAAGTATTAACAAGCACAAGGGACAGTAGTGTATAGTATTGACCGCTATGGACTATTTTACCTAGTGTTTAGATCAACAGCCTTCCCAGACTCTCACAGCTCCAATGTTTTCACCTATAAGGGTTGATCTGTTTCCTGCAGATTTTAAACTGTTTGCTTCTTTTCCTTCCAACATGAACCATCTCTTTAACGGATTTACACACTTGACAAGGGGTGAATGAAAAGGTACAGTAGTGGTTTGAGACACTAAAGAGACCCGAGCGCCTTCTCTTCCTTCAATCGGTCGCCATTTTTTTATCCGCTAATACAAGGGTTTCTAGCCATAAGATCGTTTTTTGACCCAAATGCCCTTTCTCCGCGTTATAAAAATACTTTCCACAGAATTAAAAATAGTCGTTTATGTGTACTTAAGTCTTTTTATTTCGGAACGCAGTGTAAAATGGAAATATTAAAAAGTGGAATCAAGTAATTTTCGTTCAACGCCCTGCACTGCCTCCTTCGACTGCAAACCGGTAGCATCTCGCTAGTTCCCGCGAGGGAATTCGTGATTTCGTCGGTAATTCAAGATAAAAGCTTGGTGTTACTTATCCCTGTATAGCGTAATCCTAGAATAAATTGTTTTGTACAGCCTTAAATATATACAATGTAACAAAGAGATAGAAATATTGCCAATCATTTTGTTAATATCAGACATACCCCAAAACATCCTAACTTCCGTCCACCGAAATATTACTTTCGAAATCATTTGAAATTCGGTATAGGAGGCAGATGACGCATCAGAAACCATCAGGATTTCTCAGAAAATATATAATGTTTGCTTAAATGATATAATACTTTTACAAGCTAATAGATTTTAAATTTTGACGTTAACACAGAACTTGTTTTAGAGGCACAGAAATACAAACATAATAATCCACCCTAGTAGATTCCGTGTGCCTTGTCCGATTAAGGGAAAACAGTGTTTTCTTATTTATTAGTTCGTTTATACATACATGCTAACTATAGGTTATATGGCGTGATGGACTCTTCATTAACAGGAATCAATCATTTTAGGTTAGCAAAAATAAATGGGTATTTTTTTAAATTGTAAAAACAAAATTTACACTGTTTCAAAATAACACATTCTAAAATCTTAGAGAATATAGTAGCCACAGCAATGGGCCTATCATTATCCGAGTTTGTTATATCTCCAGATTTATTTTTAACAACCTGTGTAATCACAGCAATCGTCCACAATGTTTATTATCGTTTCGAGATTTGTGTATCATATTTTATTTATTGACTATTTAGGTGGCTGTTGTGTTCTTCACTTAAGTCGAAAAACCCGTTAAAGAGAAAGACAACTTTTTTTCGAACTAAACGATCTAAATCACCGCTTTAGAAGTTGCATATTTTGTGGCCAACGAAAAGAACGTTTTAATGAATCATATTTCAGTTAAATAAATTTGCGTGTTGGAGTCGTGGGAAAAATGAAAAATAAAATAGTACATATGTCTTTCATTCACTGATAGAGTGTCCAAATACTGTGTTACAAAGAAATTAAAACAAGAGGTACAACAATCGACAATCATATCTATAGATGAAAACGAAGACCCCCTACAAAAGAAACCTGTTGCGACTATCCTCCGCTACACTGGCAAGAATTACGAATGGCGGTTTCATAACAAATTGTCTGGCCCTTGACAATTACATATCGCTAAAAACGTATTGATGGTTAAGGTCCAACGGGGAAAGAAATAACATACAAAACAATGTCAATAAGTACATGCAAAAAACGAAACAAAACGGTAAAGGTCAAGATAACATGTAATGCATACAAGCAACTATTTATAGAGTTATATAGCATTTTCTTCCTGTACACTTTCAAAATATACATATGTGAAGACATACTAAATACATTTGAATATCTAAATTGAATTTAGATCAATATTTAGTTACAGAGAATACATCTATACAAACTCATATATACTTATAAACAGATACATAAACGCACAACTTCTCGAAACGGGCATGTTGAAAGTTAAATAAGTTTTTTAAGTAACACATATATAGTTGTCCATGCATAGATATTTCAGTCTTGATGGGGATCAGAAAGGATGACCCTTGAAGGAGTTCCCTGATCAAAGAGCCGGATGTCGGCAAGCCAATTGCGATTGGCTCACTGCAACTGTTAACATTATTATTTCTATATTAAGCACTTCTGCATCTCTTCCTCGGCTGTTACAGTTCCGAGATAGTAGCTTTGCTGCTGTAAAAGATACATAAGTTATATTCTTATAATAAATTTAAGTTAAGTTGCAATTTTTGTTTTATTTTACCATAGATAATTTCACATTGCCTTTTGGTTTACCCTTCCAGCATGAGTGAAATTACCTCAGTTAAGCAGAACAGTTCAACCCCAAGAAAAACGAATGTTTCTTAACAAATAGCTATTGAGTTTTCCTGTATATATTTTTCCAACTGTGCCAATTCCAATGTGTACGAGTCTTTCTCAGTTACTCGACTGCCAGAAACACTTACATCATTCAAAGACAAACCAGGTCCTTGTCTCTAAACGTGTTTTTTTGTGGTGCGGACAGGTCATAATGGAGCATACAGATCGAGAACATCATAAACCCTACAGTGAAGCATTTGAACATGCTCGTCAGTCGACTCGCCATACAATCATGACTGAAATTTTGGACAATCTCCATGCTCTGTTTCCCAGTGTTGCACTGGATGTTATGTAGGTAGCTGTATTACATTTGATCTACACTTCCAAACAATAACATGGAGAGAATATTGCATGACCCCCATAACGAAGAAAGGAAGACGTCTAGTCTAAATTGTCTCCAGAACAGCAATATTGTGAATAATTGTCACAATCATCATTATTTCCTGATCAGTGTAAATACTTGCAGAGCGTCTCATCAATATATTTTGGTGAAAAAAGTTAAATGTCGTGAAATTGTTAATGGTGATGTTGTCAGACATATATTTCCTGTACATACTGTGCTAGATATTGCTTTTACTTTCAGGAAATTTGAATTCTAATGCATAAACAAAAACCAGAGAGTCCATTTTTGCCAAATTCACGGTAAGGTAATACTTGGAATAATCTTTGTTTTCTGGAATTGATTTATTAAAGGGTTGATTTACACTAAAAAATCATTTCGCAAAAATGAAACTAATTATTTATGTTTAAAATATAAGCAATAGGTTATTGTTGCTGCACATGTACGATATGCTGGTGCTTACTACAGAAATTGACTAGTCTGCGTTATTACCTAAATATTTTAATTAAAAACAGGCCGAAAAAACTAATAAAAATGAAAAAAAAAAAAACCCTTACTACTTCCCCTCCCCACCCCCACCTTTAATCGCAAAGTGACCAAATAAAACAAGATCCTTCTCTGTATTATATGTCAATCATGAACAAAAAACCCTTGCTACTTCCTCTCCCCACCCCCACCTTTAATCGCAAAGTGACCAAATAAAACAAGACCCTTCTCTGTATTATATGTCAATCATGAACAAAAAACCCTTGCTACTTCCCCTCCCCACCCCCACCTTTAATCGCAAACTGACCAAATAAAACAAGATCCTTCTCTATATTATATATCAATCTTGAAAAAAAAAAACTATAAAAAAGGGTAAAATGATAATAAAACACGCAAACAATCAGAATGTAGAGCTATATCTTTAACTATCTGTGGTGCTCAGGAATTTTGAGCATTTATCTTTAGAAATTGGGCTATCTAATAATTCTACAGTACAGTTTGTCCCCAAGTCTTTGTTTCCCCTTTCGATTACTCAAATGTCGGGCAATCTGTCAAGCCCAGTTGCGGTGAAGAACTACGACATAGATATACATCACAAAATCCTATTCGGAACTGCTTGTTGACTAAGACATATGCAAGAGGATTCCAGATGACCGAAGACTTGGCAATGATGGCAGGAATGGTCCCGGTGACTGGAGACACATCTTCTGGGCTACCCAAAACACACCAAACGGCGACGATAGAGTAGGGCGTCCAACAGATGAGAAATGCACCTGCCAAATAATAATAATTTTCAACATGAAACATTTTACAAGTGTTCTCGTGATATCGTCTGTAATGGTGTAAACTACGGTGTAATTAAACGTTAGCTAAGATGGCTTTGTGAAAGGAGCACAAGAACTGAAGGCAGTTCTTCGAAACGAACTTGACACAAAACTTTATTACAATCAATTACTACTCTCATAACATCATTAACTTCAATGGTAAGACCGTTATTTGAGATACGACGTAATTTTTATATGAGGTTTACAGTAAGAGGTAAGCTTGGAATCCTTTACTGAAAATATACTTCAAGGCCAGCTTATAAACCTACGTATAATAACTTACTCATCAATAATACCACATTCCGTGTTGTTTTGTATTCAATCTTTATATTTCTCCTGAACGCGTGGCTTTGCCTTCTTCTGAGGGTTTTCGCTGCTTTCAAGTGAACCTTGAACGAAAAACAAAACACAACAGGAGATAAGACGAAGTCAGAAGATAATAAACTGCCTGCGACCACTAGGCCTACTCGGAAATCACATGACGAAAACAGAATACTGTATACATTATACCACCTCTGTTGTTTGTCTGCGTATTGAAATCCCAGTTTCCAGAGACCGATCTTTATCTATTTTATTATTAGTCTTGACGTTATTAAGGACTAGCGTATCACCAATATAGTTTTAAGATGGAGGACAGATAAAAAGGAGGCCGTCAACGGAACGCGGTTGTTTGAGACAGGTATGAGAGAAAAAATAACAATATTGTAATCTTACCGTTCTATAGATGTTGAAATAGGAGTAACTCATTATGGACACAGGAATAATAAAACATAGGACAAATATTGTGACGATGTAGACAATATCTGAGTTAGTATCACTTCGCCAGTCAATACTACAGCTAATGTTCCCAGCCTCTAACGTGTAGGAATTCCATCCAAATAACGGTAACCCGGCTAGAATTGAGGCGATCAGAAAACAAAGAAAAATGATGTTGTTAACAACTTTAACTTTCGTCATAGGTCACGGAAGCAGTTTGGTTATCAGTACATATCTCTCCACAGAGAAGGCTGTCAGTAAAAAGATTATCATATAGCCCAGAAGGGACATAGTAAAGCCATACCAATAACAACCGGACTTCCCAAAAATCCATTTGTTACGGAAGCTTGAAGCGGCTGAAAAAGGTATGCCTAAAACAGTCACCAGCATATCACACACTACTATGGCCATCACAAACCTGTTGGTTGGAGAACGTAAAGCAGATACATGGACAAACACAATGAGAATCACAAAGTTTTCTAAAACCAAACAACACTACACGTTATTAGTAGGTAGGCCACTGCAGTGAACTGGTCAGGAGTGAGCTTTCCCGGCGGATTGGCTTCCTCGGATAAATTGTTAACATATGTTAACTTCATTCAAATATAAAGAAATTACAAGTCGGGAAAATCGGCTCCAATTTATAAACTGACTTTGAATATAGAAAACACAGCAAAACACTTTAACACTATCTATAGGTCGTGACCGAACTACACCAATCGATCGTCAATGCATGCGGCTTCAAATGGACTGCGTTGTATGGATCGTTGGTTAAGCGCATGTTCAGACAATATCGATTCTATCAATAATTCCTTTTCATATGGCAAGCCGTTTTATCACTGCTACCATTATTCTACATATATCAAATTAGTTCTGCTTTTATGTTTATACTTATGTACAATTCATTTTCACATGTGAGAAATTCTTTTGTCGAATTATGTCGAAAATAAAAATATATGTTACATATGTAGAAGTCTTTTCCACATATGTAGAATCTAACTATTTCACGTATGTGGAAAAAAATTGCACTTATGTAAAATAAATTTTACAACTAAACTACAAAAGAGTTCCACTTATAAATAAAACTGAGCAATGAATTCTCTCCACGGCAAGGGACTGTGTCTAACCATCATTTGTGCTCCTATCGTCTTGAGTAGACTTTCAGGACAAATACAAAGACGATATGAATATATTCCACAATTTGCGCAAGGTTATCCTCAGCAGGCACACTCCTAAGTGGAAAGAGTTGATCAGGAGATGACATTACAACCATAACAAAGCAAAGCGCAGACTACCAAAAGTCGAACACTTGCATATATTTACACCCAACTTCGGCTGAAACACATCGGCTGAAAGCCATACATCTGAAAATGAAAATAATGGCGACAAATAAAAAGTGAATATTATATCAGGCAACGGGTTTTATTCTTACTCAGTATTTTACTGTAGTCTACATCATTTTATTTTCCTGACGAGTCAGACGTAGTATGCCCTAATGCTCACTACAGAATCGGTCCCAACTGTAGGCTTTTAAAACAACTGTAGTTTTCTTAAATTATTCTTCGGTAGAAAATACCACTGGGCTAATGTGTTTCTGATCAGATTGAACTTTTTAGGAAATTTATTGCCGCTATAAATACAGGCTGTGAGGGAGAAGTCTGTAATTGAGGTTTTGAATGTTTTTATTTCAAATATCTACAAAAGAGTTCCACTCACTTTTTATTTTTCATAAGTTAAAAAGATTTCCCATATGTTGAATAAATGTTTCAACATATATAAAATAAATAAATAATTTAACAAATCTGAAATTCTTTTCCACATATGTAAAATAAATAACTTCATATAACATATGTGAAAAGGATGGCACATATGTGGAAAAAATTGATTTTGTTGAAATTACATTTAACCGTGAAACTATGGCAAGCCCCTTTGACTTCTACCGTTATTCTATCAAATGTATGTTTTTTCATATATGTGCATTTCCTTTCCACATATGTAGAATAAATGACTTCATTTTACATATGTAAAAAAATTTCCCATATGTGAATAATTATTTTTATTTATATTTATTTTACATATTATTTTACATATGTTGCATTTTTTTTACATATGTCGAAAAGAAGTTTACATATGTGAAAAAGAACACAAACTATCAATAGTAATAGTTATTTAAAAAAGACGGCTGGCACGTACCTTCATCGGTCCTTTTGCAGTTCCACACAGAAATGTTGACAGGGTATAACGTTGACATTTTTTATTACGAAGCCTGGTTGAAAACAGCAGCCCGATCACCTCTCCTTGGAAAGGCGATAAATACACCAATTGTGATCTATTTAGGCTATAATATTTCACTGACCAGAAACCTCCACTCCATTATTTCATATCAATACCAAATTCTCCACCAAAAACAAATTTCCAAGGCATGTGTTCAATAACATCATCCCAATGATCCCATAGGTTTAGAACATTAACTATATTATATCGTGGGACAGGTCGCTGGAAGCGCTATTCAATTTAATCTTCTATTATAGTTGACGTCATCCCATGCTGAAGCTCTTTTACCAATTCGGTAATAACTTAATCCGTTTACCTCTTTGTCAGCAATTCGTCCTCTCCTTTATCTCATATCTGTTTCATATAGTTTATGTATCAACTAATAAGTTAGCCCTACGTTTTTTGTCTTCAACTCTGTTTTCTCGAAAACCATTTGAGCTACACCCGCATGCTTATCAGTGACATAATCATCTAGTAAAAGGTGTCTTATTTGTTTTTTGCCCAGTTATCTCTTTGTAGCACTTTCTCAAATATTTATTGTGGAAATTTGACTTTCTGCATTAAAACATGAATAATTAGAAAAGTAAGCAGAGTTACACAAATTTGAGAAAGCCTTTACTAAATTATTTTACTAGAAATCGTACAAAACCCATCCAGCTGTACACTTGCAAAGAACTGAATCAACATTTTTAGCCCGCCTGAAGGAAGTAAGGAGCGCTTATGTCATACCACTGGCGTCGGCTTAGGCGTCAGCCATGTATAGGCTTCCATAATGTTATGTACTGAGGGACATTTTCTAAAATTTTAGACACAGTTTGCCTGATGGGAAAGGAAGAAATAATTAAAATTATATGGAATTCTGTGAACATTAATTATGCTAATTAGGTGATATTGTTTTTTTTTACAATATGGCGGACAATTTGCGTTAAGCACTATATAATTATCAAAATTGAATAGCCCGATTTTCCTAAAACTTTGGGTAGATGTTCCACAACATGAGAGGAGACGGACATTATCTGGTCAGCTAATTATATGCATATTAATTACTTTAACGAGCTTTTCAATTAAATTTCCTTTAAACACCATATCTCCGAATTGAATAGCTTGTTTGTCCTAAAATTCTATGTAAATGTCAAACAACATGCTGCCAAGTGTTTTTCCCAGAGTATAGTGATTTCTCGAACATGTAACGGAAGTTCAGTTCACCATTGCATATTTGACCGATTGTTTTGTGGCTGGTATTTAACGTTATACTCAAAGGTATTTCCCTTTTGTGTCGACTTTGTCTTGATATGGGCGTCAATAGTACATGCAATGGCACCTCAGTTAACTAAGCATTCATTTTCCCAAGAGTATAGTGATTTCTCGAACACTTTAATGGGAGTCCAGTTCTCCATTGCATATTTGATCGATTGTTTTGTGGTTGGTAATTAACGCAGTAGTCAACGGTATGTTGATGACTTTGTGTTGATATGGGTTTTGATAGTCCAAAATAAAAAAGTGACCGAACCACGGCTCTGACAGGGGATACGTGGGATTGTCTCGAGGGGTTCTCTTATTGTGCCGTGGAGGTTTCACATTGGACAATCCCAAAAGTCTTTTTTTTTTTCGTCGGAGAAAAATCAGCATGGAATAGTCAGCACGCTGCTGTATCGTTACCCCCCTTAATACTTGTCGACATTGGAACACAATAATTGAGCTTAGAAATTAAGCCTATTTCAGTGAATAATAAAAACAGCAAATGGGAGGACCACTTTTTCTCTCTATCTATTCTATGTCGGTTGACAAGTTCATTTATATTACAATCCCTCTGGTATTTGGTGGAAATGTGCAATTATTTACGTCACAGATATTTAAGATAAGCCATGTGAATTTATATGAACAAAGTACATGCACTAAATCGGCTTTTTTTTTTTAAAATATGACTTAACGCCGTACTCAAGGCTCATTTGCTTAAAACAATCTCTAGCCTTTGGAACATATTCTCTTATGTACCGAGCGTTGTGATATTGTGCAGTTTGGAATTTAGATATTTGGCAGAAAATGTCAGAATTCTTTTTTCTGGTGGATTAAACTAGGTTTAACTGCTGTATGTCATATATGCTAACGTTTTCAACTCCCAGTCGAGGGTGAGGTGACTATATGTGCTCCGTTTTTCGATTTCAAAATAATCTACCACCTGTCCACCTACAGGTTAAGGGCAGTTTGCTTGGAGCATTTCGGGGAATGGAATGGAAATAAGTATTGATGACGCCATTACTTTGCATTATTTATGTCAGTAGATCAAATAATGTTAACTAAGTATTGGCGTTTTAAGTGATTATACGCAGCTACTGCTTTTAACACTTTGTCGCAACTTTTATTTGGGTTTAAGATGTTGTCTGTCTTAGGCCTCGATATGCCAACACACAATAAGCGATTGAAAAGAACATCACGAAACACATTATAATGGGAGCACTGGAGCCTTACGGTTTAACCTGTCGGTAGACACACTCATCCACAGACAACTCTTTGGTGCTCGCTATTGTGGTTGCGACCTTCAGGTTTATTAAAACGTCTGGGGTCCGTTTCACTAAGCGATCTTAGCTAACGTTGAACGTAACTGTCCTTGCAACACTATGTCTTCAGCACTGGTCGTCATGGTATTAACGATCGCTTTGTTAAACGGTTAACCAGGAGAGTATCAGTGGGGTCTTTTATGAAAAAGAAATAAACACATCATATTCGCATTTATTAGTTTGCCTTGCCTTCATAGCACGTCTCACACAACCTCGCCAAATAATTTGCTATTTGATTAACAAAGTATTAAAAATAAATCAAAACGATACATAAAAAAATTGCCCAAAAAGAAACGTTCCTGGCATAAATAACAACCGGCCCGCTACCGTGGCTTAGTGGTAGCGAGTGCGCTTCCTAAGCTGAACGTGCTTCGATTTACCGTTCACGGGATCGAGTCCGCCTATCGACCTATATGAGCGAGTCACATGTTGTGCCTCTGGCAATCGCATGGGTGGTTTTAACGAGGTTTCCTCCCGATATCCACCATAATAAGGCTGTGTACAGTGCAAAGAGGACAATCTGTCGTCATATAAGTGAAATACCCTTGAGCAAGACCTTAAACACCAATGAAACAAACAAATAAATAACAACCAACACTAATTTAAATTAAACGATAAAACCATATTCCATAATCTATGAGAACTATGATACATTCACAGATGTGATTAGTGGAGTTTACTATGCGCAATGTTGAAATAAATCCATTCTTTGAGTAAAACACATTTGTGTATTCCCTGGACTAACAAGGCATAATTATACTGCAGCTGAGAGAAACTGCGAAGGCAATGGTCGCTTTGTATTCACATGGACAACTGGAGAAATTGTCTACAGCGCAACTTGCGCTACTTACAGAATGCTCAGTGTTTGTTTTTTGCCCAGTTTAAATAAACAAAGACGACATTTGTTGTCTACTGTTATCAGGGCTTGAAATAAATAAAGACGACATTTGCGACCTACCCATGCTGGGATTGGAACATCCTACTTGGATGACTCAGACTTAAATACAACACTGACAGCTCGTATATTCAACGGGTGTTTATTTTTGTCTAGACGACAGGTGTAAAGTAACTTCTTGGATTCGAGATATATAATTCACTTTCGTTAAGAACCAGAGGTGAGTGGTGTTCCCTGTTATACACAGCACCAAAACTCTTGTGTCAGTTATATTAGCAGACCTTACCTCCGTGTCTCAAACCCTAAATGTTAATGTCAACATACCGTGGTTCTCTTTGAATGGCACGCCTGGTTAACCTATTCAGGCGTTATTTCTCACCTGCTGGACTGGACTCCTATGTAACAAACCCCCAGTGAATAGAAGGTGTCGTTAAGCTTTCAGGACGTTGTCGAAACTTGTCTTGGGGTTTGATTCCAGAAGAAACGTATAGCACTTAGTCTCCCAGCCACTAAAACATGTATGAGTGACATTTGTCAGTTCACAAATTAAAGGTTACGACGTTCACCATTTGACCAATTATTATTGATCTCGAAGATAGATTTCCTTTATAAACTTAATAAAATATTCATATGTGACATGGTACGACTTTCAGTGCTGATCTCGCTATGATATGAAACATTCACCATTCCTGAAATTATCGACGTTTTAGAAAATTCAGCGTGTATCTTTGGTATTCCGCTCATACATGGCGAATTAGATAAAATCAACGTTTAGTATGCAGGATTCAGAAAAAGTTGCTTTTTGCAACACTATAATAAAATATATCGTTTTGGTGGCGTATATTTTCTATTTAATCCTAACTCGATATAAAGTTCACAGGTTTAGGTCCGGCTGTCGACCATTGAATATGGCACACGATGTGGCTCCGGCAATCGCAGGGTGGTTTATACGAGGTTTCCTCTCGGGTTTTCCATCGTATTTAAGTAAGGAACAATGTAAAGTGGACAAAAAGGATGCGGTTTCCGCCTAGAAGATTTTCTTTCTGGAAATATGAGCTTGTTTAACAATGGCTTGCTTTTATTGGTGAAGTGGATAATTTAATCAAGATTTTGTTATTAATAGAATTAAAACAGCCTGTAGTGAATACTGTTCCATAGTTTCTTATTTCCTTATCTTTGAGAAACGACAGGACCATGGCAATGAATAGTTATCGCCAATTTTGAGAAGGGAAACGGTGCGTTGTTGATTGTTGCGAATAAACTTACAAGTTAAAACGGAAGCGACAGGAACATTCTGCGCTCTTACATTTTAACATATGAAAACAATACACCAAAACCCCACAATTACCGAAGGTTTCTCTCAGAAATTAAAAAAAAAAAAAAAAACGTGATTCTTAACAACTGCACTACCCGAACACTGCGTGCCATGTTATTTCTTTAACCCATATCCCCCAATGTTATACGAATTGTAAGCCATATTCCGAATGACCCGTACAAGCGGAAGAAGAAATCGTTTAAAATGTAATATCTTATATTTAAGTTGGAACTCTTGTTACATCGTTGGTACACCAATTGATATCATGTAATAAGCATTATCTGGAGCTAATAGTTTACAAATCGTCTGTAAAAAGAAATGGCTCAACACCAAACAGAACAGGAATGATATGTTACTACATGTGTACTCCAAGAATGATACAAACAGAACTTATTCTAACATTTCAACGCAGAACTGTCGTCACTTCGTCACTGGAGATTCTATCGGTAGTTATATATCCCCTCGCAGCTCTATAAAGCAATGAGATAGCATTAATGGCGAATCCAACAAAAAATGTATTACTTAAATGTCATTGAGATGGAGATTTTAATGAAAGTATTTTATGACGCTGTCCCTTTGCGTACAAGTTACTCAAAGATCCCGCAAATGCAGCAAGTGGACACAGAGAAATTAAATGCCTGTTAACAAAATGGAAATTTCATGTTGATTGTAACTCAACAAGGCACGCAACCTTAAATGAGACATTAATAATTTAGAATGCTTAAAACAGGAGCAATTCTAAGTTGGGTTTAAACACATTCGCAGTCGTTCTGACTTCTGACAAAACAACTGTCAATGATATTTAAGGTAATCGTTTGACGCCATTATTGATGTATTTCATTACTGTGTTTGCCAGTTCAATAGGTGAACTAAAACATCCTTGAAAACCGATGGCAACACCGGACAACAACAAAACCGAATACAACAAAGACAACACAGGATCGGCTTTGTTTTGTTCCTATGCTCGGTTAGCGCATGGCTGCCTTATAGCAACAAAAAAAATTCCCATCAACGGCCCATGCGTTTAAAAAGGAAATTAAAAAAAAACCAAATAGTCAACGTCATGGAATTGATTAAACTGGTGATTTTGTTTCATCGTCACGAATGTGATTTAGTCAAATCACAGGCATGACTATAGGTATACAGTGTTTTTAAAGTATGTAGACCTCCAATGTTGACATGCTTGATTTACTCAAACGCATATAAAGTTGAAGATAATATGCTAGTAGGAAACAGAGAAAAAATAAAATCCCATTATACAGTTCGACAAGCTCTATGATTGGACGAAATCCGGAATAAGGCACGATCAAATTGAATAATTAGGTGCATCGATTTGCAGGATTAAGCAGGATTTTTCGATCAGAGTAGTAAAAATATATATGTGTTTTACGACGCTGCGCTCTGGCGTGAACATATAGTCAAAATCATGCTATCTAAGATAAATTTCAATCGGACTGCGACTTTGGCAGTAGACATTCAAAATAGAAACAAATCAATTTTAAAGAACAAACATAAGTATAATTTTTGTTTTTGTTTTACAAAATGTGAGAAAATATCATATATTTCAAAAATTATATCAGATATAGTTAAATAAGTATTCATAATATCCGTGTCGAGTTTTTCATTTTGGCGAGCCACTAGCACTATGCGTTCTGTTGGCCTTTAACCGAGGGTGTTTGGCCGCCGTAGAGAAGACCGAGGAGAGGGAGCTTAGAATATATCATTTTCATGACAAACATACAATACTGACTGCTGGAATATCAAACAGGTGTTTCTTTTTGTCTAGGCGACAGGTGTTAAGTACCTTCTTGGGTTCAATTCACTTTCGTTAAGAACCAGAGGTGAGCCGTGTTCGCTGTTATACACAGCACCAAAACTCTTGTGTTAGTTACATTATGGTTCTCTTTGACGAACCGTCCTTATGAGACCTTACCTCCGTGTCTTACTACTTAAATGTTAATGTGAACATACAGTCGGTTCTCTTTGAATGACACACTTGGTTAACCTATTCAGGCGTTATTTTCTCGCCTGCTGGACTGGACTCCCGTGTAACAAACCCCCAGTGAATAGAAGGTGTCGTTAAACTTTCAGGACGTTGTCGAAACTTGTCTTGGAGTTTGATTCCACAAGAAATGTATAGCACTTAGTCTCCCAACTACTAAAACATGAATGAGTGACATTTGTCAGTCCAATAAAATGTAACACAGAATTTCAAATGAAGATCACAAATTAAAGGGTATACGACATTCACCATGTGACCAATTATTATTGATCTCAACGATAGATGTCCTATAGACTGAATGGAATTTTCACGGGTGACATGGTAGGACACTCAGTGCTGCTCTCGATATGATATGAAAGATTCAACATTTCTTATATTATCGATGTCTTAGAAAATTCCGCTTGTATCTTTGTTATCCCGCTCATCCAAGGCAACTCAGCTAATCTCTATGCTAGATTGAACATCCCTGATGTTTTGATGTCTTAAAATTCAGAGTATGCCTTTGTCATTTGGATCATGTATAATGATATAATACCATTGATTAGTTTTTATATCTCAGAACTTCAGTGAGAAAAGCAAACATACTCAATTAAAGTTTGTACACCAGTGAATAATTGCGTTGAGACCATTTCTAAAGAATCAATAATCAGGCGGCACTCCTCGGCCAATTAATGAATTACTACGTTACATCGTGTAAAAGTCACCATTATCGGTTTGTTAAAAACCTTGGGGGGTCTGTGTATCTGAATTAATATGTTGCATTCTACACAGATATAATAAGGACACGTGATAAAACGGTTGTCCAAAAAAACTCTGGTAACAATAACGTGATGGACGGACGGAACCCTTTTCAATATACCCCGCTAAGTTAGTTGGGGAAAGGACTTAAACGTGAGTAAGGATAAAGGCGTGTTATATTACCTATATCTCCTATGTTAAAAAAATCGTGTATGGCTGCGTGTGTATGCTTACTAAGCCTACTTCGATATACACTCCACAGGTTGGAGACCGCTTCTACCATCTGGCATATGATTGAGGCACACGATATGGCTCCGGCCATCACCGAGTGGTTATCATGAGGTTCCCTTCAGGTTTTCTGCCTATTTAAACAGGGAGTAGTGTGAAGTGGGCAATCCGTCATCGTATAAGTGAAATACCATTGAGTACGGAGATACATAAAAAAGGATGAATTTTCACATTCTACGTTGATATATTTATTTTAACAATCGATTGGCTTTATTGGCGTTGTGGCATTTTCGGGGTATTTAAAGAAGGATGTTTTATGAACCGAAATAAAACAACTTAAACGGAATAAGGTTCTATATTTATCCTTAAGAAAAATGGATGGTCGGAAAATTAATTTATGATTAATATGCAATGAATATCAATCACCAATTTTGACAAGGGTGCGATTTTAAAATGTGGCAAATAGACTTACTATTTAAAACGGAAGCGACCGTACAACTAGATTGTGTATTCGTTCGTATTAACGACATATGGAAAGGGAAACAAATTTTCTTAACGTTTTGTTAAAACATTCCAGAAACAAATCAAAGGCTTCCTGTTGGTAATATATGATTGTGGGTGAAAGATATAATGGCAAGTGGTTTCTAGTCTACATTCGTGATAATCAAGTCTCATATGATCTTAAACACTAATGAAGCGTTGTTTGATTGACTTATATTTAGGTGAATCTTAACAACTACACTACTCGAGTACTGGGTGCCATGTAAGATGCACATGTTCTTTCTTTAACCCGTATTGCCCAAGGTTGAACAAATTGTAAGCCATATTCCAAATGAACCAAAGAAGGGGAAGAAGAAATCGTTTAAAATGAAATACCTATTCTCCCAAGGTTATACAAATTGTAAGCCATATTCCAAATGAACCAAAGAAGGGGAAGAAGAAATCGTCTAAAATGTAATATCTATTCCCCCAATGTTATACAAATTGTAAGCCATATTACAAATGAACCATAGAAGGGGAAGAAAAAATCGTATAAAATGTAATATTTGATTTAAGTTGAAACTCTTGTTACATCGTTGCCACACCAATTGGTATCACCGTTATATGTTCTAAACAATACATAGATCTTGTTCTAAAATAGTTTATAAGTGAGATGTAAGGTGAAATGCTTCAAAACAAAACAGGAATGATTTGTTACTATAATCCAAGGATGATACAGACAAAACTTATTCTAAAGTTCGTCACTGGAGATTGTACCCGTGTTTGATAACATTAAGGGTGAATTCAACAAAAAAAATGTATAACTAAAATGCCATTGAAATGGAAATTTTAATGGAAATAGTTTACGACGCTGTCCCATTGCGTACTGCAGGTGAAGACAGAGAAATTAAATGACAGTTAACAAAATGGAAATTTCATGTGGATATTAGCTCAACAAGGCTAGCAACTTTAACTGAGACAATAATAATTTGAATTCCTAAATCATGAGCCGTTCTGATTAGGGTTTAAATACTATCGTAGTCTGTCTGACTTTTGACAAAAACAACTGTTTCAATGATTTTTTGGATATTGGTTTGACGCCATTCTTTGATGTGTTTCACTACTGTGCTTGCCAGTCCAATAGGCGAACCAAGACATCATTGGACGCCGATGGCAATATTGAACAATACAATATAATACAAGAAGGCACCATCTGCTAGGTTTTGTCCCTTTGATAGCTCTTGGTTGCCTCATAGCTACAAAACAAAAAACTCCCAAGAACCGCCCATCTGTTTAAAAAATAAATTTACACCCACATTAACACCCATATTTAGTCAAAAGCGTGAAATTGATTAAACTGGTGATTTTGTTTCATCGCCACCATTGTGATTCTGCAAATGACAAGCAGGATTATGCGAACTCAGTTGGTATATAACATTGTGATTTATTTTTGTCTAACTCCAATTCCAAAATGGTGGAATCAATTTAGCATTATTGTTTCATAAGAACTTTTAATTGTTTATTTATTATTGAATTTCCTTTTGTAATTTAATTGTAAAAATGTAAATTTAGTTATGATCTCATTTCTCGAAAACTCAAACACAGAAAATAGAAGGACCTATGCCAATAATAACGGTAAAAAACAAAATTCCATCATATAGCTCCAGAAGCTCTAGGATTGGACGAAATCCGGAATAAGGCGGGATAAAATTGCATAATTAAGTGCATCCATTTGCAGGATTATGCGGAATTGTTAGATCACAGTAGAAAAAATATATATTCAATTCGACAGCGTTCCATAATTACGCCAAAGAGTATGAGCAATATTAAGTTTCGTCGATAAGGCGTGATTCAAAGTGTTTCTGGATTAACCGCAAACCGCGAGTAGTTCCATTACTAGTTAGCTAGTTATTTAATTTCTGGCGGCTCCATTCACAAGAATGACGTGCGCCATGCTTTCGCTTGTGGTAGGATTGGCCCATTACTAAGCTTCGACATTCCACAGGATCTCCAGAATTGTAAGATACTCATTATAATGCACAATCACGCATATCTGTTAATTAAAATGTTACCAAATTATTCATGTGTCTTATTTTCCACCCATGTTCTCCATTGACCGATTCACTAAGATCAATATGTTATATTGTTATACTAGTCGTAGACGTGCTGTGTTTGAAACCCTCGTTAGATGCTCGCCACATCAACGATTTATTCATTATACATATACTACCAGTTTTGCCCAATTCCAGTTAAGCTTCCTGTAATAATGTGGTAGACACTTTCAAGGATATGTTTGGCAGTCCTGTAGCATACGATATGACACTGAGTGCGTCTAAGGTTTCATACATAGTATCTGACGGCCTTGGTCCTCCTTTTCTGTCTGAACTTTAGGATGATGTCAAACAGTCCAGAATTGGATACACTATTGCATATGATGAAACACCGAACACACAGAAGAACAATCAACTGGAGATTCATATTCGGTATTGTGTCCATTGCCAAACAACGACGTGACCGGCAGATACCTAAAAAACATAATGTTACGGCATGCATAGTCTGCAACAATATCAGACTCACTTATGCCAACCTTACATGAGAACAGTCTGCCCTTGGATAAATTTGTGCCTGGATCTGCAAGAACATTCCTCCCTCGACATGTTGATTGCAGATGGCTAAGCCTTTTGCCAGTAGTTGAACGGTTTATAGAGCAGTTTCCAGGACTTTGCAAGTATATTCCGGAACCTCCTAAAAATGACTCAAACGTTGCATCCAATGCTAGATACATTTGAATCAGAAAAAAACTCCAGACAAAAGATATACTTATTCAGATGTACTTTCGTCAGTCTGCACTGTTGTTCCAAGGCTTCTTAAAAGGCTTCTTTTTGAAGGCTGAAGTAGGTACAGACAAGGATGGTACTGCCATTGGTGTTTCCAATCTTGATAATCAGCTGTCAAATTCTGGCATGGAAATCGGCGATCCAACAAGAAAGGAACTTGCAAAATTACCACAGGACCAAAGAAAGATTCCTCCGAATGATATGCGTTTTGACAGTTACGCAATATCTTGTGAAGAAGTTGCCGTTAAGTAACATGATGCTTAAGGGCATAACTTGCTTTCATCCTGCCATGCAGAAAAGGTCAACTGTGGGTGCTGTAAGGAGGATTGCCAGAAAGCTTCCCCACGTTGTCAGTGACAAAGAAGTGTCTTCTCTAACAGACGAATGGAATATTTATCAGAATGAGGATATCCCCAAGCATTGGTCTAAGCCACTCTGTGGTGATGGTATAAAGCCGGTTCGTGCTGACCACTACTGGAGAAAGGTTTTGGCGATGAAAGTCAACAGGTGAGGCCTGTTTTACACATTCCCAAAAGTGTTGAAAACAGTTTATCTCTTGCCCATGGGAATGCTGGCTTAGAGCGAGGTTTGCCAATAAGAGAACATTAACAAAGGACAGGACTGCATTGAGCATACATTCAATGATCGGCCTTAGAGTGATCAAAGATACCCTCCAAAGCCAGAATCTGAAGCCTCATGAAGTACCAGTAACAAGGCGTATTATCCTGGCAGCTCAACATGCACATGGAACCTACACACGCAGACTTGAGGAGGAAAAAGAGCAGCAGACAAAGAAACACATGGAAGACGAAAACAAGAAGAGGGGAAAAGAGAAAGAAACCAATGAACAAAGAAAGATTTGAAAAGAGAAAGAAGATCTCGAGAAGAAAGAAGAATCTATATTAGAAAGAGAAAAAGAATGTCTCCAGTCCCTCAATGTTGCAGAAAATATATGCACAGAGTCTAGTCAGAAATTGTCTAGAGCTATAAAGATGAAGGACTAATCTCAGCTGGCCATTGTACAAGCAATGATAGATAGTGCTAAGTCAAAAATGGAAGCTGCTTATCAACACCTGGAAGATATCAGGAAAGAGAACATCAAGTTGAGTGGTCAAAAGCGAAAGCTTATTGCATGTTGACAGGGTGAATAAGAAGTCCAAGACTACGAACTAAGATTAAAAATAGCACTATGTCCTGTAAAATATCCATTTCATGCATATACGACGTACTGCTGCAAACGATTGTCACAGGGAGAGAAGGTCTGTTCATGCACCCATTTTGATTGATTAATTGTTGTAAAGTATACGATAGGAGCAATCATGCACTTCCATGAACCTATTTGAGAGGATATAATGCAAAACATTTGTTTCAAAAACTTGTTCTTTAAGTCAATTAAACAACATATTGTTAAAACAATACTAATACAAATATTTTAATTTAAATAAGATTTAATTGGTTTACCTAGGAAAAAAGTGTATATTACGACAAGTGTCACAAATACAAGTACTCTATTGACATTCACAATGCATTTAATTTCTATTGAAATGTAATAATTTCTGACTAGTGTTAATGTTTATTTCTCTATCTTTTGAATGGATATAATTCACTTAATTGGATTCTTTTTGTTTTTGTTTTGGGATTTGTATGATTGCATCCTTTATTTTAATACTTTGCATTTTTTTTATATTTGTATAGGTAGATAAAAACAGCGATATAAAAAACTAGTTAAAATGACTAATCCCTTTCACTGTAGATATAGCTTTTGTTTAAATGACGTTTTTGATATCGAATGTGCATAACATACAACATACTAAATGAAGTGTTTATTTCAGAGGCAAATAAACACTATATTCCCTTTACAAAGTGTTACAGACCCATTAATGCATTATTGTGTTTGGAAGTTAAGCACAAAATAATGTAAACATTGCCTTTAATGTAACTAAACACATTGTTTTTACTTTTAAACGGTGTGTTTAATTTACGTCAACATTACGTTTAGGTATGGTTATAAACACATTATTGTGTTTTAAAAATGTTACAGTTTCGCGTTCATTATTGCGTTTAAATCTAAACATTTGGATTTACAGTGTAAGGTTTGGCATTCCACAGGTTCTCCAGAATTGCAAGATACTCCCTAAAATACACAATTAGCACGCATACACACGGCTTTTTAATTAAAATGGCACATAATTATCAGTGTGTCTTATTTTTTTTTGACTAGTTGATTGATGTTTGACTTTGTGCTAATGGGTATTTCACTCATATGACGGCGGTGTATACCAACAAAAAGTGTCCTTTGTTTTCTACCAAAGTCTCATACAGATAGTCTATCAATCCATAGCTTAATGCAGTCATCGTTGGTAACTGAGTTTATAGTTTT
Source organism: Mopalia muscosa (assembly GCA_031763545.1). NCBI lineage: Eukaryota > Metazoa > Mollusca > Polyplacophora > Chitonida > Mopaliidae > Mopalia > Mopalia muscosa. The sequence goes on along the minus strand of JARFOD010095292.1, from coordinate 17,049 downwards.
GTCTCATCCAAGTTTCAAGTCAATTCAGACGGCTTAGAACATCTCACTTTGATGACTGACACTAACATACAATATCTACTGCTAAAATATCCAACGGGTGTTTAGTTTTGTCTAGGCGACAGGTGTAAAGTTACTTCCTGGATTCGAGATATATAATTCACTTTCTTTAACATCCAGAGGTGAGCCGTGTTCGCTGTTATACACAGCACCAAAACTCTTGTGTCAGTTATCTTAGCAGACCTTACCTCCGTGTCTCAAAACCTAAATGTTAATGTGGACATAACGTGGTTCTCTTTGAATAACACGCCTGGTTAACCTATCCAGGCGTTATTTTATCACCTGCTGGACTGGACTCCTATGTAACAAACGCCCAGCGAATAGAAGGTGTCGTTAGGCTTTCAGGACGTTATCAAAACTTGTCATGGGGTTTGCTTCCAGAAAAAACGTATATCACTTAGTCTCCCAACCACTAAAACATGTATGAGTGACATTTGCCAGCACACTAAAGGTAACACTGAATTTCAAATGAAGATCACTAATTAAAATTCACCGTTTGACCAATTATTATTGATCTACGATAGGTTTCCTTTATAAACTGACTGAAAGCAATATTTCAAATGAAACGTAGAATGGGAAGAAGAAATCGTTTAATATGAAATATTTTGATACAGGTTAAAACTCTTGATAAATCGTTTTCGCACCAATTGTCACCACTGTTATATGCCTAAGCAACATCTGGATCTAGCGGTTTAGAAGTCGTCGGTAAAAAGAAATGCCTCATCACTAAACAAAACAGGACTGATCTGTTACAATATTCCAAGGATGATACAAACAAAACCTCTTCTAACGTTTCAAGCACTCTGTCACTTCGTCACTAGAGATTCTACCCGTAGTTATATATCTCCTCGTAGTTCTATAAAGCAATGAGATAACATTAATGGCGAATTCAACACAGACACAGAGAAATTAAATGACTGTTAACTAAATGACATGTAACTTAAACTTCTCTGTAACAAACCCCCAGCAATTAGAAGCTCTCGTTTAAGCTTTCAGGACGTTGTCGAAACTTGTCTTCGGGTTTGATTCCAGAAGAAGCGTATAGCACTTATTCTTCCAACCACTATAACCACTTAAAAGTTACGACGTTCAACATTTGACCAATTTGTATTGATCTGGAGGATATTTTTTTTTTTTATAAACTCAATGAAATGTTTACCGGTGATATGGTGCTGATCTCGCTATGATGTGAAAGATTCAACATTTCTGAAATAATCGATGTCCTAACAATTCAGCATATATCTTTGTTCTTCCTCTAATCCATGGCAAATTAGATAAAATTAACGTCTAGTATGCAGGATTCAGAAATAGTTGGTTTTCAGGGCGCTTAAAAAAATCTCGTTTGGCTTCGGGTGTTTGCTATTTAATCCTAACTCGATACAAACTTCACAGGTTTAGGCCCACCTGTCGACCATTAGGTTAATGAGTAGGACACAAGATGTGGCTCCGACAATCACAGGGTGGTTTTTGCAAGGTTTCCTCTCGGTTTTTCCATCGTATTTAAGCAAGAAATGATGTAAAGTGGACAATCTGTCATCAGAGAATTGAGATACCATTGACTTCGGCATGACATAACATTCTTATTATTACAATTATTTCAGGGGTAGCCTACAAAAGGGATGCGGTTTCCACCTGGGAGATTTTATTTTAGTGGCTATGGGTTTGTACAATTCGTTTTAAAAATGGATTGCTTTTATTGGTGTAGTGGGTATTGCTGGGGAATTCAAACAAGAACTTTTTATTAATAGAAATGAAACAAAATTTCGTGAATAAGGTTCCATAATTAGGACATTTCCTTAAGCTTGAGAAACGGCAGGCCAGAAAATTAGTTTACTAAGAACCATGTCAATGAATAGTTATCGCCAATTTTGAGCAAGAACACGGTCCGTTGTTGATTGTAGAGAATATACTTACAAGTTAAAATGGAATCGGCACGACCATTCTGTGCTTTTACATTTTTACATTGGAAAAAAACCACGGACTTACCGAAACGTTTTTCTCAGAAATTTAAAAAAAAATAAATGAAAAGGTGATTTTTAACAACTACACTACTTGAACACGACGTGCCATGTTGTATGCACATATTCTTTTTTAACCCGTATTCTCCCAAGGTTATACAACTTGTAAGCCGAATTACAAATGAACCGTAGAAGGGGAAGAAGAAATCGTTAAATTGAAATATCTTCATTCAAGTTGAAACTCTTGATACATCGAATTCGCACCAATTGATTTCACTGTTATACGTCTTGGACCTGTTAGTTGATAAATACTCTGTAAGATGAAATATCTCAACAATCCATCTAAAAAAACAATAGGTGTGTGACCCACTTAATCCCAGCGGAAGTACTCTATCAACGTTGGTATTAAGGACAAACAAGCTTAAACAATCCCTATATCCACTGCAACTCGCTATAATCATGGAAATAGTTCAGTCGTATGGTTATCCAACCATACATTTGATTGGAATGAGCCCATTTCAAATAAGAATGTAGTTTAGTGTAAGACCAATGTGTTTCTAAAATTAAAAAACCTGTGTTAAGTGGTATGCTTTTTGGCTGTGTTCACGCTGTTGGTTGGTCATACCATCAATTTGATTGGAATGACCCCATTTTAAATAGAAATGTAGTTTTGTGTAAGAACAATGTGTTTCCAAAATTTAAAAACCCTACATTAAGCGGTAAGGCCTTAAACGTGTTGACGTCGTCTGATATACTATTATTATTAAAATATATCATTATGTTGCCATAGAAACCAGAAATTTGATTTAAAATGGCCCCATATTAAATATGAGTTGTGTTAGTGCAAGACCAATGTGTTTACAAAATATGAAACACCTGTGTTAAGTGGTATGTCTATATCTTGTTCACGCCCTCTATACGGACGGACGACGTGACGACAATATGCCGATGGGATAAAAACCGGAATGATTTGTTACTATACTCCAAAGATGATATAAACACAACATATTCTCACATTTCAAAGTAAAACTGTCACTACGCCAATAGATATTCTACCCATAGTTATACCTTCAACTAGCTATATAAAGCAATGAAGTAACATTAATAGCGAGTTCAACAAAATATGTATTACTTAAATGCAATGAGATGGAAATTTTAATGAAAATATTTTATGACCCTGTCCCTTTGCGCACAAGAGACTCAAAGATCCTACGGATACAGCAAGTGGACACAGGGAAATTAAATGACTGGTAACAAAATAGAAATTTCATCTTAATGTTTGCTGAATAACGCATGTAACTTAAACTGAGACATTAATAATTTAGAATGCTTTAAACATGAGCCATTGTAAGTTGGGTTTAAACACAATCGTAGTCTGTCTGACTTCTGACAAAAACAACTGTTTCAATGATTTTTTGGATAATGGTTTGACGCCATTATTTGTTGTATTTTATTACTGTGTTTGCCAGTTGAATAGGTGAACCAAAACATCTTTGAACACCGATAGCAACACCGGTAAACAAGAAAATATAATACAACAAAGACAACGCAGGATTTGCTTGGTTTTGTTCCTTTGATAGCTCTTGGTTGTCTCATTGCTACAAAACAAAAAACTCCCAAGAACCGTCCATTTGTTTAAAAAATAACTTTAACACCCACATTTAGTCAAAAGCATGGAATTGATTAAACTGGGATTTTGTTTCATCGTCACCATTGTGATTTTGCAAATGACAGCAGGATTATGCGAACTCAGTTGGTATATAACATTGTGATTTATTTTTGTCTTACTCAAATGCAAATATGGTGGAATCAATTAAGCATTATTGTTTCATAAGAACTTTTAATTGTGTACTCATTGATGAATTTCCTCTTGTTATTTAGTTGTGAAAATGTAAATTTAATTATGATCTCATTTCACAAAAAACCCAAACACAGAAAATAGATGGAACTATGCCAATAATAACGGAAGAAACAAAATTCCACCATGTAGCTCCAGAAGCTCTAGGATTTGATGAAATCTGGAATAAGGCAGGATAAAATGGCATAATTATGTGCATCCATTTGCAGGATTATGCGGAATTGTTAGATCAGAGTAGTAAAAATATATATTCCATTCGACAACGTTCCATAATTAGGCCTAAGAGAAGGAGCAATATTAAGTTTCGTCGATAAGGCGTGATTCAAAATGTTCCTCGATTACCCGCAAACCGCGAGTAGCCCCACTACTAGTTAGCTAGTTATTTAATTTCTTGCGGCTCCATTCACAAGAATGACGTATGCCATGTTTTCGCTTGTGGTAGGATTGGCCCATTACTAAGCTTAGACCTTCCACAGGATCTCTATAATTGTAAGATACTCACTAGAATACACAATAATCACGCATACACACTACCTGTTAATTAAAACGTTACCAAATTATTCATGTGTCTTATTTTCCACCCATGTCCTCAATTTACCGATTCACTCTGATCAATATGTTATATTGTTATACAAGTCGTAGACGTGCTGTCTTTGAAACCCTGGTTAGATGCACACCACAACAACGATTTTATTCATTACGCATATAAGAAAAAAATGAATTGTTTCTTATTGTTGTTGAAATACAGTTATGTTGAGTTCAGAGAGAGTTTGATCAAAACTAAGATGTGATTTGTGTAGGTTACTATGTACAAATAAATTCATTCTTTAAGGAATTCCCTGGACTTAAAGAAGCGTATATTAGCAGAATATAACCGTGAGCGCAACAGTCGCTTTTGGTAGACCAACTACTACAATGTGAATGCGACTAGATATGGAACCTAAAGGGTCTAATTTTTATCGTGTGTAAAATTGGAGATTGTCTACAGAACAACGGAAAGGTGCTCATGGATAATTGTAATCAGGTGGCTTATTAAGAAACCGTGTTTAGAGGTTATGCACGAAGCCATGTCACATCACGAAGCCATGTCACATGGCTTCGTCATTGCTGGATACGACTAAAGTTATACAGCTACGTTTACAAATCCGCAGTAAAAAAAGAAGCAAATCTGCACATATGAACGCACGGACATTCGCAATTGTCTATTTCGCATTCTGTATTAACTGGCATTAACAGGACCAGTCAGTTTTTGATTGATTGGTTGATTGTTGTTTTACTCTGTGCTAACGGGTATTTCACTCACATGACGGTGATGTATACCAATAAAATCATGTTATCTAAGGCTCCTTATTTCAAGATAAATTTCAATTAGACTGCAACCTTGGCTGTAGACATTACAAATAGAACGAATCAACTTTTAAAGAAAAAACCTAAGTATTAAGACTTTTTTTTGTTACAAAATATAACAAAATATCAAATATTTCATTTTGTATCAAACAATTAAATCAGATATATAGTTAAATACATTTATTCATAAATGTAATTGTGGGGTTTTTCGTTTTGGCAAGCCACCTGTTCTATGTGTTCTGTTGGCCTTTAACCGAGGGTGTTTGCCGCTTGGCCGCCGTCGATAAAACGAAGGTGGGCGAGCTTTGAACATCTCACTTTGATGATTGAGACAAACATACAATACTGACTGCTGGAATATCCAATAGGTGTTTATGTTTGTCTAAGTGACCGGTGTAAAGTAACTTCTTGGGTTCCAGATGTTGTGTCAGTTACATTAGTGTTCTCCTTGACGAACCGTCCTTAAGAGATCTCGCCTACGTGTCTCAATACTTAAATACTAATGTGAATATACTGTCGGTTTTCTTTAAATAACACGCCTGGTTCACCTATCCAGGCGGGGTTTTTTTGCCTGTTGGACGGGACTCCTATGTAACAAACCCCCAGCGAATATAAGGTGTTGGTAAGGTTCCAGGGCGGTGTCGAAACTTCTCTTCGGGTTTGATTCCACAAAGAAACGTATCGCACTTAGTCTCCCAACCACTAGAACATGTATGAGTGGCATTTGTCCGTCCACTAGAATGTAACACTGAATTTCAAATGAAGTTCACCATTTGACCAATTATTATTGATTTCGACGATTTTTTTACTTTATAAACTGAATAAAATATTCACGGGTGACATGGGACGACTTTTAATGCTGATCTCGCTAAGATATGTAAGATTCCACATTTCTGATGTAATCCATGTCTTAACAATTCAGCGTATAAAGTTGGTATTCCGCTCATCCATAGCGACTTAGATAAAATTATCGTTACTGGATCAGGACTAGTGTTTTATGGTTATGTCGCGTGCATTTTTGTGTAGCAATTTGGTCAACTATAATCAGCACAAACGATGAAACGGTTTTCAACAAATGCTTTGGCAACAAAAACCCAGACGGCACCCTTTTCTGTATCCCTACAAATTCTTTGCTGGGAGGAGCTTAAAGGACATTTTCGACTTGACCGTATAGAAACAAGGAACATTGTTAGGTTGACAATCCTTCGTGATATATTAAAGTGCCATTGAATACGGCGTAACATAACATTCCAGCATATTGATTTTAAGAGAATGCGGTTTCCACCTGGGATGTATATTTTTTACTGTTTATTTTAACAATGGATTGATTGGCTTTATTGGTGTAGTGTGAAACAATCTATACTGAATAAGGCTCCATAAATAGGATATTCCCTTATCCTTAAGAAATGGTACGCCGGGAAATTAGATTACTAAGAACCATGGCAATGAATATAAATTGCCAGTTTTGAACAGGGAAACGGTGCGTAGCTGAAGTTGAAACGGAAGCGACTAGACCAGTCTTCGCTCCCACACTATGAAAAAAACAAACAAAATGTTTGAAACCTTTTGCTCCGAAATTTAAAAATCAAATGAAAAGAATCCTGTCTATCAAATACGGTTTTGGCTGAAATTTACCATGGCTAGTGGAGTTTGGTCTACAATCGTGCTTAACATGTGTGATATGTTCTTGAAGATGAGTAAAGCACTGATTGAAAAATACTATGGTAATTCTTGACAGTATTTCAATACACTACTTGGACCTTGTTTTAAGTAATATGCTTTTGTTTTTTGTTTAATCTACATTTGCCCAATTTAAACTATACTACTTGTATTAAGCCATACTACAAATGAACCATTTTAGAATAAGAAATATTTTTAAATACAATGATAATAATATTCCAAAGCAAAATTTAATGGAGATTCTACTCCCAGTTCTATATCCCCCTTGCAGCTTTATAAATCGATGGAATAACATTAAAATGGCGAATTACTTAAATGCTATTGAGATGCAGATTTTAATGAAAATATTTTATGTAGCTATATCCCCCAAATACAGAAAGGAAAGGCAGATATTAAATTAAAAATGAAATGACTATAAAAGTGGAAATTTCGTCCTGATTATTGCTGAAAAAGGTAAAACACCTTAAACCAATATATTAAAAATTGAGAGGACTAAAAATATGAAGCATATCTGATTCAGATTTAAACACAATCGTAGTATTGTGCCTAAAGCAACTGCTTTGAAGGTTTGTTTGATTATGGTCAAAGCAAAACATCTTCGACGCCGATGGCAAAACAGGCCTATATCTACCTACCTTGTATTGTGTACACCTTATTTATGCTAACAACACCGATACGCCAAACATGTTTAATAGTATACAAAACTAGATATTAACATACTCAATTCTGATCAATAAAGGTTAAAATAACAGGTAAAGCGAAATAAAATACACGAAACAAAATTAATGAAAGACGAAATGCACAGTCATCAGAAAAAAAGTGGTCAGGAAATACTCCTACAGAGCAAGTTTTGCACATCAATTTTATTCAGGGTAAATAGGTTGCCAGCATCGGTCAATACCAAAATTGTATACAAAGATAGCAGTAACAGATGCGCTTGGTTTTGTTCCTTGATCCCGCCACAGGAACTGGCTGGGCTTGCAGCCACGAGAGACCGGCAGCTCAAGGGTTTGTCGGTCTTCAGATTATTTTGCTCAACGAAATAAAAACGTGCTCTCTTCACAACTGTCATATCTTCATTTTAAGCTGGTTAACCAACAGTGTAGCACATCATGATCAATGACCAGGTGGAACTAGTATGAGTCGGGCCATCTGCTTATTCCACCAATCAATTTAACTACAAATAAATCCTACATCTTCCACACGTGCTGAAGAATGCACAAGATTCATTTAACTTGATATCATGGTATGAGAGGTGTCTGCTGCATTTGTTGAATAACTTCAGCACTCTTTCTAGAAAGTAAAATGTTAACAAAAACATATATGTGCACGGTTCGTTTCTTATTTAACCTTCCATACCAACTCAAAACTATATCCCATACCAGCTCAAAACAAACTATATCCAAGTACTTCAAGTGTTGTTTCTGTGTGTGTGTTCGGTCATGTCGATCATCCCCATTCCTTGTAACGCTTCGCCATCTCGCTTCCGAATTGCTCAATGCGTGATCCTCACCGAGAGGCCCACTCAAAGTCAACGGACAACGTTTGTTGTAAACGTTGACAGTTTGCTTCTGTGATTCCGTCGCTTTATAGAAGGGGATAGTTTGCACCAAAGAGACAACACCACGTTCATTGTGAATGAATAAATAATAACGGTCAAACAAAACCAACGTTAGAGAGACAATAAATAAAATTATATGAACTGTATGTTATGCACGTTTTACTAGCTCTCGACGACATTTTCATGAATGGTGTCTTATCCATATTTAATTGAATGATTTGAATATAGCCCTATGCTAATCCGTATTTCAATTTTTGTCAGTGCTTTATTCTAGGCAAAAAATTGCATAATGCAAAAAATATATATATATGATAGAATAGCTAGAGGATCATATCCGTTGAATTATTTACTCCCTTGATGCTCGTTTTGTGGAGCCGCAAAATTGTTTCTGTCCTCGTATTTCACGGCAACAGCCTCCTGTCGGTGTTTTTTGTCAACTCAAAAATGTAACAAGCTTTGCTACGACAATCTACAGTGTAGAACTGATCACCTGAATGGGTCTCCTCCAATAATATTGTTTGCGCCCTCTGGCTAAGGGCAGTTTATTTGAATAGTAGCAATGCTGTCAATACTTATCACTGTACGAAAAGTAACTTTCCAATATTAGAGAACGCTTCACATCTTTGTTGTGCTAGTGTCAATTATTATTGGAATACACCGCGGCCATTTTTGTGAAATACACTTGAGCAGATCGTAAAACTCCAATCATCCTCTGCTATTGTTTGTAATTGAAAAGCAACTACAGACCAGTGGTATGGTATCCATTTTCATATTTCACCATATAAACGCCAATAGCTGCCAACTTTAAGTTATAGCATAAATTACTATGCCGAAAGATGTCAGGTAATTTATAAATAGTTTATAGGTCAGCTGTGTGTATGATGTTTCCTGAACACTTTAAATTGCTATCTGTTAAACGTGACACAGGAACTGTTTAAGTTCAAATGATTGCAAGTAAAATCGTATTGTAGAATATTTCCCGCAAGTACATGCCATTATATACACAATATAAAGAGCGCAAACAAAATTGGGCCCGTGGTCATGCATGACTTGGTGGTAAACGTGCCTACTAATCCTAATTCGATATACCGTCTTTCTGTCGATCATTAGGTATATCACAAAGTGTGGCTCTGGCAATCGTATGGGTGGTTTTTACTAGGTTTCCTCCCGGTTTTCCATCGTGATTAAATAAGGAGTAGTGTGAAGTGGACAATCCGTCGTCCTTTAAGTGAAATATCCCTGGATACGACGTCAGACCCAAATAAAGCAGAAATCACAGACTATATACCGAACACTACTCTTTGCTCATAAATCATGTTCCAACCCATAACTTATACCAAAATGCTTCTCAAAACAAATAATCTTGCATGTGTATAATAATTGTGGACTTCTTCCAAATTTCGATTGAGCACTGTGTCAAAGTTCCCTCGAAAAAATATTTTATTCAAAATCGACCCAAGGGTGATGCGGGATCTTTAAGTGATCAAGGTCTCCGGGATAAACTAGAGGTAACTATGGTCCAACTAACATAAACTCATGTTCCAAAAACATACTTGCCCTGAGCGTGATTTTTAAAAACTGTGTACTGTCCTTATGCTTGTCAAAGGCTCAGAACTAATATATTGGTTAATATCATTCGGTCTTCAACATTTATGGTAATAAAATATTCTCTACATCGACACCATTAAAGACCGAGGTTTACAAAAATTTACAAAAGTTTAGCCCATTAATTAAGAGAGAAAAATCCTAAATTATAAGTTACGGTTAGAGAGGAGTTGCATGTATTTATGTTCAAACGATACCAAATGAGGATATGACTAGATGCTAATTTACAAAAGTATATGCCAATTACCCGAGCAGATATCTCGATATAGCTACGTTCTAAGAGTCTTCGAAACATTTTGGTTCTAGTTTCTCCATCGAACACTTCTCATCTAACATTTCTCCATCTATTCTTCAAATATTAAAAAAAAAAATGTATGGCATGACATTGATTTTAACCATCTCTGGTTGTGGGTTAATTTGGTCGATTCATCAAACGACCACGCGACGTCCATATTCATGTTAAAATCAATAATTTCTCAACAATACCCCTATCGTTTCGGATCGATTTAAAAAATGCGCCAATTCGTCTTAAAATCTGCATAGCCTCACATTGACTTTTTGTCACATTTAATATGATTTTGAAGGGACGTCTTGTTTCATGTATTACACACATCTCTGTTTCAGAGGCAGACCGTTTTCTCAAAACTTTCTTAGGCCACATGCCGTTTATATTTTTGCTCTATATACAATTCAACAAGGTACGTTTTCACACCGTATCTCGAGAAGTCAAAAGGAGCAATAAGCTTACACGAGAACGTGTACTGTTTACTGCTGGGAAGTACTTCGCGGATTCATATAAAATAACACAGATTCTTCGTCGCTAAAATCATACCATAAGCTGTCAATCTATTTTTATGAAAAATTGCCCTTGTAAATAGATTTAGTGGCCTGGGGCTATATGTAAACACAATGACTCGATGATATGATCGCCCGTTAAAGCAAATTCCAAGGTAAATCCACAAGACTTCTCCTCCCAAATGACCAATTATCCTCGGGTTTTATTTGTAATTGGTTGATGAGGTTCCGACATGCAGAGTAGAACTGGAAAACTCTTTGAACTTTTGAACACACAGACCACCATCTGTTATTGGTGTGCCTTTCACAATTGATTGATTTTATTTTCGTAGATACAAATTTTGGTGTAAACAGAACTAGTTGTTTTCGTTATTTTGGGATAACACTTTCTTAGTTATACATATACCTGTTCAGAAAATTTTATGGGTAGAAACCCGTCCGGGAATTGACCCCACGACCCTCAGAGTTTAATAGGCACCGAATCGTCAGAGGTAAATGCAGGCTATGTAGACCACTCAGCCACCCGGCCTTCTACAAAAATAAAAGGTTAGTCAGCTGGAGTCTAGATAGCGGACATTCACTACCCCTCTGATAGGAGAGTGACACAGCTTCCAAAGCTGATGGCAATGAATAATTTTTGTGTCTTTTAGAAAGTGAAGATTAACAGTATTTTCGTTATTTTTGGTTAACACTTTCTTATAAAAAGGATGCATTATGGGAAACTTCTGGTATTCATCTATCGTAATGTTTTGCAAATCCCGCTTTAACCATCGGACTTTTAAACAACATGAGCTTATCAATTTTGAGGGAAACAAATGGCAGACACCTGTCTGGTAGTTATGACTAAAACAGCTCTAATTCTTTACTGGCTTTAATCCCCTGATTTAGAGTGGGGTGTCTCGTTTTTATAGTATTGTCTTGTTTGCGTAAATAATTACCATAAATATATAACAGTAAAGTACAATGAAAATTCAATGGAGGAGTATGTTAATCAGAACACAATGTGACATAGCTTCTGGAAGTCCCCGATGTCTCCTTTAACAGTCTTCGCAGTTTCAAATCCTCTTGCTTTTCTGAGAGATCAAGCTGATAAAAAATAAGAGTAGAATAAATTCCCAAAACGCCTACTTTCTGTTCCATTTGAATGTTTCAAAACGCTCTTTAGTTTAACTTAAATATAACTTGACATATGCCATGTTAACGCAGTTACTTGCGGAGGCTATCAGAATAAATTTCAGTTTACACTTGACAATTTACATCCTCAAGTTACCATCGATCGATTACCATCAAAAAATAAATTCAGCCAAACTCTCAAGAGATGGAACCGCAGGCGACGCCATCATTGAATATTCACCTCTAAAATGTGTAATTTCATTCAACGAAAAAAAAACCCCCAGAAAAACAAACCTAACAAAAAACGACTACAGCAAAAAAACAACCTTCCCCAGTTTGTATTATTTTGGTTTATTTCGTATTAAAGGCTATATAAATCATCAAATGGTATATCTGACCAATTAGGTGAAGTAACCAGCATCGACGTCTCGTAGGAAAACCCATAACTACAACATAAGAACAAGGCGTCAAAAATTGGTTTTTATTTAGGTGTTTATCGGAATATTGTGTATTTCTCTAAAACATGCATTCACTTTAATGCGGAATTCAATCAAGTCAGCTGTAAATTACCTCCATTTAGACTTTACAGTCGTTTAACCAACTTCACCCGTTGCCCTGCTAGAAAACTATCGTATAACCAACTTTTGGTTTCTAAAAAAATTTAAAAACGCTGAGCTCATGTATATCTGGTCTTGCTTCTTTGCAGATAAAAAACGGGAGTCGATTCAACTGCTAATGGAATGTCCTGGAACGTATACTCTAGGACTTCTCTAACCTTGGCCCTTTGTGGTCGTCAGTCCATTATGCTCTTACGAACGATATGTCGGTACGTCCTTCGGTCTTTTTCGAGCTGTAAATAATCTCGGGCGTTTAATGGGACATTTTCTAAAATGTCCCACTTATCCACGTGTTTATTCTTTATGTCTGAAGGCTATTCTTGTCATGAAATGAGGACGTCATTGGAGTTACATTATTATTAATTTACTTACCTATGAAAAAAATTCTATTATTTACAACAAGTCATAAAAAGGAACAGTGTTTTGTTTAAATGTGATTTTACCCGAGAAACGGGCTTGTTTGATGTGTTTGATTTTATACAAATCCGTGGAGTAGTTCGATTGATTTCTTATGCAAGCGCAAAAAACAACCGCCGTTAACATTACACGTTTTCGTGTAATATCATTGCTTCTGTTCTTTTGATGTTTAATGATACCACTACTTCCTAGATTTTGCGGGATATGTAGCTCATGTGAGAAACTCTTTTACTTGCTCTATTCAAACGTCGTTGAATTTAAAGACAAATTAATTTTCAGCATACCTACTTATCAAATACAGATTTATTCATCTTGTTTGAGTGGCATTTAGAAGCTGGTAAATTAGAAAGACATGACGACTGATATGGATTTTTGAATTTTTGAATTTTTGAATTATATCCAGAAGTTGAAAATCCATATCAGTCGTCATTTCTTTCTAGATTTATTCATGCTAATATCACGTCGGGTGGCTGAAAAATAAATATTAGTTCATGTTTCTTCAGCAAACGTTTGTGTACCGGTAATCAAATAATAGAGTCGTCGACATCGGGCCTATTAAGGCTATCCAATACTAGCTTTTTAACCCGATACTGACTGGATAATGCGTTCCCGGAACAACAATAACTACTCTACAGTGCTGGACCATGCAGTACAGACTTGCCGCATGGTGGTAATGATGCCAATATCGGCCCAAAACCCATTGTTTGCTGACAGATTGCGGACTACATTTTTTGTGTGATGTAATGTCATTTTATATTGCCCGTTGTGGTACACATGTCACCTTGGTACGTACCTCTTTGGTATCTAGATGTGCAACCGATTGTTTTCAAATGCATGCACCAGAAGTTTAATGAGACTGATACAGTTGAGTTGAATAATAAAACTACTATAAACATGGCAATGGATGAAGCATGGCAAGCTTCTAGTCATATTTTGATTGGGTCAATTATTACTTAGAATATCCTCACAGAACTATGGTAGCCGAGAATGAACTATAGATCTGGGTAAATATATAGATTTTACATTTGGAAAATGATAGGAACATATGTTTTACAAGTATTCTCTTCACAAGAGTTTCGATGTCTTCTTAAGTATAGGTAATGCGTTTATTTCTTGACTGCATAGCTCATTAGTAGCGCTTGTCTTAAACGGCAAAACGTGGCTTATCCTTACAAATCACTCGCCCTATAAGCAGGAGATAAACACCGAACAATATTGACCTCTATATATCGTGTCAATTCAAACTTGCTTCTCCTTTCAGCAATACAAGCATAGTCCCTTGGCTATTGTCGCTTAAACAATTTCATGTCATGATCAGATTGCCTGAAAAGAAATAGGTACTATACACAAAATATAACACCAAACGCTGCTAACTGCATTAAATACTTGATAGATTAGGGTGCACAGTTTTACTAATCTTGGTTTGAACGTGCAGCTGGGTTTGAAATTGTTTGGATTATTACAATAATATGGAGGTATAGGCCTAGTACGCGGTGTCCTGTTTGATCAAAATAAGTATATCATGGAGCTCATCGCCCCTCAGCCCGTTATTGTGTAGCATACACAAACGTTCTCCACGAGGAATACATGTCCATCCATCGGTCTCCACTGGCAGCCGGTGATTGGTTGTTCCCGTTTTGGTGAAAGCTACCCTAAGATCAAATATTTTTTATAATTTAGGGCTTAATTTAAATTTTTCATTTATTATCGGTGATGAAAATATTGATTTCGGAGTACTACTTTTACTTCTTTTAAACTGCTTAATGTCAAACATTCCTGTTTGTCCCATATAAATCTGAAACCTGTTTATTTTTTTCAAAAGTTGATCGTACAAATGTTATCCATTTATTCTCCAAATTGCCCCTTCAGGCCTTTTCCAGCAGTTACCGATACAAACATTAAGATAGTTTTGTGTTTTGGAGCCCTGACATTAAGCGATTTCAAAACAAAGCTATCTGACAGTTATTTAAAGCGGCTATCTGGCCAATCCACTTTTCGTAACACAGAAGACATTTGGCATTTTATGCGAGAGCGGTTAAAAACCTTCGGTTTTGACAACATGGTGTCCCGAGATACTTATAGTCTTTTACGATTTGCTGTTCTTCATCTCCGAGTTAAAATTTAACTGTATTCGTACTTCGAGCTCCGAACACCATTGCCTTTGTTTAACTTGTATAATTTATATAAAGTTTCCATTCTCTACAATAACTGTCAAACCAATCAGGCTGTGTTCTAAGTCACTTTCGTTTTCAGCTAATAAAATGGTGTCATCTGTATATAACAGCACAAGCGTTTTTCAGTATTGGGATAAACTAACGCTAAGGTCACTGCATTTGATTTTAATTAATCCAAATCACTGTGCCAGTGTTATTGTTTTTGAGAAATACATTTTTTTTTTAAATTCATTTGATATGCTAGGGTTCCTCCGGCGGCGGTATTGAGAGCGTTTTACATGGTCTGGAGAATAATTCCGAGAAGTAGTCGAATAGGCATTAGAATTTGGTATATTCTGCTGATCATTAACAGCAGGTAATTTGACCCCACAAGTCAGTACACAATGTACATCAGAATAAAGTGGATTAAATGAGTGAACATCAAAATTGCCCATAAGTGAAACGCCGTGGAGCGATGAAATATAATATAGTCTACAACAAATTTGTTTTTGCAGGTAAAGTTACCAGAGCATTCGTTCATTACCAATGTTCAGATTTGTGCTCAAAACAGAAATCTACTAGTTTGAGGCCATTTTTATCTTGAGATATTCTATGTAAATCTATGCCATGTTAAATAGTTCGTCAGATGGAGTTAATTTCCTGATCTTGTATAGTTCCATCTATCGTCCATTGATCTAGTAAAAAAAGAATCCCTTCTCTTAATTCGGGGATAGTTTATTTTCCATTTAAACCACACACGAACATGAGATATGAGTAATTTTAGTGACAGTTGATTTTTTTTTGTTTGTCTATAGTTTGACTGGAGGTATTGACAAATTCTGTGTTGACTTCCATACAAATATCAGTCAGTATTCACAGTTATATCAGTACGCTGTTAAACACATACATGTGCATCTGTATGTTGTCTCATGCAGACCTGGCTGTGATTTACGTCCGGCCGATGCTTGAAGTGTCCCTTTCCTGCCACTTTTCAGGAGCTAGGGGTTGTATTAATATATGACTAATGTATAGTGTTCAGTAATTCAATTGTAATATTTGTTGATATGTATTATCTCCCTTGGAGGAACAAGGGGTGATCCGCGGGAGTTCGTGTGTGAACGAATTATGTATTTGATGGAATACACCATTATATCTAGTGTCATCGTGTCATTCAATTATTAACAACCCAACAAATTGGCGACGAAGATTAACAAGGCACCTTCTTACAGCATTATTTCGCAATGGCATCTACAAATTTACCACCTCCAGCCCAGTTTCTTCCTACACCCGGTGAGCCCACCATACCCTGGCTGCAATGGCGCCGTACATTTGAGAATTTTTTGCTTGCTGCCGACTACACTGAGACTTCACCTGAAAGAAAACGAGCGATCCTTCTCAATTCGCTTGGAGCTGAGGGACAACGTATCTACTATACACTTCCTGAAATTGAGGGAAATGATGATTTGTTCAAAAAGGCGATGACTGCTCTACAAAACCGCTTCCTGCCTTCCGTAAATGTTGCTGCTGAGCGATTCCGTTTCGGTAAAAGACATCAGTTACCCGGTGAGTCAATCAGTTCTTACATTACTGCCCTACGTGAACTTATTACCACCTGTGAGTACGGTAATATGTCTGATGAAATGATTCGAGACCAACTGCTAGCGAGAACAAATTGTGAACGTACTACTGAGCGTCTACTTATGGAGCCAAACCTTACCTTACAAAAGGCTATTACGATTGCCCAACGTATTGAAACAACCTTCAGAGAAGCACGGTGTATTTCCAGTGATAAAGCCACACCTACTGTTAAAATGGTTAAAAATCACCGACGTGGAAATAAATCAAATACAAAGTCTGCACGACCTGTTTACGATAACAAAACTTCAAA
>JARFOD010095281.1:0-17221 GCA_031763545.1 Mopalia muscosa | reverse complement strand
GAGCTAAAGGGTAATGGGAAGCAGTTTTGTTTGTGATGTTCTATATTTGTGTCCGTCGTCATATAAGTGAAATACCCTTGAGTACGACGTACTCCAATCAAACAGTATTTAGAAGCTTTATCATATGACAGAACTGTGTTTGGAACCACATGCAATGAAGACTCTATTTAATTGATCATTACCAATTTAAGGAATAACATGCGAACATGGTTGCAACAATCCCCAGATCTTATATCTTTTAATAGGAAAAACCCATTGTACATCACACTCTGGGTTATATTTATTTCAAAATGATTTTTACCTGCTCGAGTCTTTGATACCATGTATAAGGAAGTCTGCCAGCTGGACTGACTCCAGACTCGCCTGTCAAAACTCGCCGTAAAGCTTCACCAGTCGACTGAGCTGGAAACCCGGCCTGGATTATAGCCTTGACGTTAGAGTTTGACTCTGCCCACGATACGTCAAGGGGACCAGCGCTAAAGATGAGCAGAATAATAGCAGCGTTGTTACCTGTGAAAATACCCAATTAACCTAAGTACCAATCAGTGTCAAGATACCAGTGTGTGGTGCATTTGCGTCCCATACGTGGAAACAATCATATTAGATTTGAGGACGTTTTAATGGTAGATTTGGGCTACATTTGGGTTAGGTTTGGGATCAGATTTATTGTTAGGTTCAACATTAAGGTTCGGTGTAGTTTAAATCGTACAGCACAAGTTGACGAAACTCACATGTATTTTTCTTTTGTTAATTTCACGATGGACTAAACATGATATGCAATGAGATGTATGTGTTCGGCTTTTATGAGAATACTTTAGATTTAAACCATAATAGGCAGCGCAGAATCTTGTTTAATTTGCGGAGACATAGCACAACATCACCGTATTGTGTTCCTTTTAAATATTTGCAAAAACACACAAACAGGCCCTAATATAGTTTGGAGTTCGGATCTGGTACTCACTGTGAGAGACGGAATCTTGTAAGATCTGTAGCTGATGTCCCGCCAGGTTTATATTGTGTCTATCTGTGAATTCCTGCTCTAGGTCGATACCTGAGAAAACAAGAAAACTTAATATGTGCATTCAGGATATTCAGAACCGTTTTATCATGTTAACCCTTGTCTTAACACATATTAGAATTTATTTTGCCTCCCATTTTCTGGTAGCACTTAAATGGGTAGATTTAATAGAGTTTAATTGATTATTAACAGCTTTCATTCAGTTTTTATGTAAATCGCTTCATGTGATGAGAAGAGACAATTGATAGATTAAGTTATGAATCATATTTCGCATCCTTGTTCTTTTCGAAGAATTCCGGAGTCTGTACTTGCGGGCAAATATCGTTTGAGTTCCAAGTGATTTGTTGTTAATGACTCATTTATTTCAGGACAATATAGAAGTTGAATTTGGATAACTTAAATATGATAAACTGATCCATAACTGTTTGTAAATTGATATGCCTTAATCTCGGAGGTGTAGTAAAGCAGCCTCTGAAATATCTTTTTATCACTAATGTGCAACGAACCTGGATAGTTTTATCTTTCATAGTTACTAGTAATTCAAGAATATGATTATCAGCAACAGAATTATGTGATCTGGTTTTGCCGACAAACCTTTAAGGGACGAACAAAACACAGTTGCAGCTTCAGAAGATTTGTTCCTTTACATACAGCTTACCGGTTCCAAGACAAACGAAGACAATATCAGCATTGGCCGTTGCTGTTGTCACGGCACGGCTGTCATATACTGTGCAGTGATTGTCCGGACAACCATTAGCACGGGTAACCGTAGTTCCCAGGGCTTTGAGACCCTGGTATGGTGTGGTAGTGTACTGAGGGTCGATCTCAGTGGGGTAATCTCCAAACAGTTGTTCAGCGTCATCTATCATTGGACCAACAATCTGTAACATATAAACTATATGTAATAACCTTGTTTATCCCATAAATAAGTACATTTCAATGTTATACAGCTATGTAATATTTTTTTCATATCGCCACACGTGGGATACAGCTTTCCCACCCTCTGATTCGCCACTTGTTCTTTGACACAATTTAGCGAATGAAAATCTACAACTTACAAGGATTATTTTACTTTAGTTTTGCAAATGGGATCTGGACTGTTTGAAACGACCATGGCTGACCTGCAGTATTGCGATCGCATCACATATCAGTTAGCCTACATTATTGAACTTTTGGCATCCGCCGACGTGTTCGTGTAATAGAATGTTTATCTAACACCGATTCAACAATCAAGACTGTTTATCAGCAGTTATCGTAGTATGCAATGCAGATTCAAATTCAGTTATAAAGATTCGGAGAATACTTACAGCAATTTTGTTATATTTGGGTTTTGACAAGGGTAGGAAATTGTCTACGTTTTTCATCAGAACAAATGATTCCATTGCGGCTCTGGTGGCAAGGTCCCGATGCTCTTGACTCTGTACGACCGACAGGTCTAGTTCATTGTAAGGGTTCATTGAAGGTGGGTCAAAATCTCCTAATCTCATCCTGGTCATAAACAATGGCTTCACTCGATCTCGGAGCATCTGGTCACTGATCTTACCCGCCTGGAAGGCTTCATCTGAATGAATCATTTTATAAAAGGAAAGAACCCGACATATTTATAATAGATGCGATTCATTTTTAAAATGATTGACTAATACAAAACACACTCTCTATATCAGTGAACGTATCAATGGTATAATTTAAATCAACTGGTTTTATTTTTTAGACGACAATAAATGATCAATGTTTCCCACTGAGTCTTGGTATTATTCTGTCTTGTTATTGTTTGTTTCCATTACTGAGTTGTGGTATTATTCTGTCTTGTTATCGTTTGTTTCCAGTACTGAGTCTTGGTATTATTATGTCTTGTTATTGTTTGTTTCCAGTATTGAGTCTTGGTATTATTCTGTCTTGTTATTGTTTGTTTCCAGTACTGAGTCTTGGTATATATTCTGTCTTGTTATTGTTTGTTTCCAGTACTGAGTCTTGGTATTATTCTGTCTTGTTATTGTTTGTTTCCAGTACTGAGTCTTGGTATTATTCTGTTTTGTTATTGTTTGTTTCCAGATTTGACACTCATTGTGGGTTTGAAATAACCTTAAGTATATGATGCTTAACTCTAATCAAACAAACAGTGTTGAGGATATCTTGGAAACCTTTCTGATCTTTGTAAATTAGGTGAAGCACGCCAATGCCATAGCATGCAGACATGCTTGACAAATGACCAGACGATTCGTCGAAGAATAACATTCCTTTCTTTAACATTGGTTAATAGATAAATCAAACTCACATATGTGACTATATACAGGATCTGGATTATGTATATACTGGTAACCAAATAGTTCCAGGTTACAGCCGGCATTCACACATTCAGCTGCAGTGTCCACCGTATTATTCAGGTATTTGTGTTCAGTGATGATGTTTTCTAACGCTCCCTGGTCGCTGATGACGTAACCTTTAAAACCCCATGTATCTCTCAAGATTTCCGTCAAGAGGCTATGGCTCGCGCATGTTGGAACGCCGTTCAATCTAAAACGCCACATATATAAATTTACTCTTTATTCTTTGATGTGTAGAGTATAACGGATCTATAAACTAAGACACAAGTAGAAACAATAGACGATTGCAGTGTTTTTGTAGACTAAATTGCAGCCTGTTTGCTGTTTTGTTTAGGATCTTCTTGATGTTTTACATGGTGTATAAAAAAAATTTTGAGCTGATGTTTTGAAATTGTTCAACCATCTGAACCGTCAGCCGTGCATTGGAATAATACGCCAAAGTTACAGAAGCGATATTTTGTAAACAAAGACAATTTTTCTATGTTCTACAAGTGATACAGTGTATTTAAAATTAAACAAAATAGCGTCTAACAAAGTAGGTCTATAATTTAATTTAAGTACACACTACATATATATATATATATCTCATATCAAAGGCATTGCAGAACTTGTCACACGTGCGAACTAATATCCTACATTCTGGCATCTGGAAGTTCCCATACACTCATAACGTAACCGTCACAAAGTGACTCCTTTTTGGCTCATTTTGTTTATCTTTTATCTCAGAAATGATAAAGTGCAGTTGAATATTCCTAAATAAAACGGTGACTTTACAACTTTGAGGAAGTAAATGATCCAAGTACAGAATTTAAGGCCGGCGAACACTTGGAGGCACCATTTGTCCGATTGGAACATTTATAATCGAGTTGTTATCTATATTCAGAATACTTAACTATCAGTGGCACCAAACGAATTTGGCAGATTTCTGTAATAGGCTTTCTCATTTGGTTTACAGACATGGTCTACCACATATTTGTTTAAAGAGGGATAGAACAAGCCCGATATGGTTTTAATCCCCTTGATATACTTTATTATATCAAATTTCAAAAGAATAAACTTTCAGCGAATAAAAAAATCTGAATCTGCATAAACGCATATCTCAATATAAAAAAACAGGTAAAGCGGTTAATCGGGCTGACAAACAATGATACTAGAGAGTGTCAGTGTCAAAGTGACCCCAACAGGTAAATACATCAAACTTTGCTTCATGATAAAGCGAACGAGATATTTTATTTATGTTTTGATACTTACCTGTTATAGCTACACATAATGTTATAAGTACCTGCCTCGATACACATTCTGAACTGTGGTAAGTACGTCACATGGAGGTCTCGTTCGCTTACCTGATGGTAACAAAACAAAACTCATTTTTAAATCAAGGCAAAGCCATGCGCAAAAACAAAAGGAGAAGAAACTATCAACATTTACCAAAGTATTGATAGAGATATAAAAAAAAAATTACGAACAACTGATGAACTACACAACAGATATAGCTATTGAATTTGGTGTGCTGCTCATAAGTTCACCAGCTGTAATTGTTTTTACCTTTCGTCGAATTGGTTTGTTATGATTGGTTAAAGAAACGCCTTCCTGCTTAAGAAAAGAGATGACGTTGGATGATTTCATTCGATGCAGTTCTAGTTATGTTGCACGCTGAAGCAAATATTACATGTTTGAGAATGAAACATCATGAATTATCTGCTTGAGAAATTTCAACCAACATTTGTTTAGAGCTGACAAATCATGCTGTTCACTTCTCAAACATGCATGTTATATCGAATGTATAGATTATTTTGGTATTGATAACCAATGATTTAAACGGTATCAAATACATAGTTTCCCGTCAGAAACATGCACGGTCTGTCTAATGGGATAAAGTGATAATGAATGAGTATGTATTTCAATTTTGATGAATAATGTTTTTCTGCTATGAACATTTAACTATATAAATGTTGTTTAAATCTTACTAAATAAACATGCACTTTTTTGCGTTGTTGCGCAAACTCATATGATTTGCTGCCCGTTATCTTTTTGGTATGGACGTAACCTTGATTAACATTCTGAAGTTGCAATACTTTCAGTTGTTTATATTAACTATGTGTTATGTATTGACATTAATATGCATGACGTCATTTGTTATGCTCTTGTACGCGCATGTCCGAAATAAATCACTTCCGGTTTCCCACTTTCAAGATAGTTGTTACGTTGTTTATCAATCAATAGTTATCCAGGTTAATCTAGTTATACCGAACCCAGGTACACCACAGTATGATATCCATAGCAACGCCGGTACATATAGCAGGTATGGCCGTTAGTTATGGTTAAAACCCTTAGCCAACTTGTCTTGTTCTTATTGGTCGAAAACACGACACGTGACATTACACCCATAAATAACGTTGCACTATTTCTGTCGATGTCGTGGAATAATATTTATGTTGCACGCTGGAACTTGGGACATCGGTCACTGTTCCCCTCTTCACCCACGCCTATATTCCGCCACGTGAAATTGTTCCCTTGTGAAGGAAATGCTTCCCCGTTTCACAGAGGGTTACAAATTAAGTAATGTTTACAACTAATAAAACTATCACAACAATGAATTGTATACAATCGATATATATAACAAAACAAGTTTGAGAATCAGAAAATCACGATTTCTCAGCTTCGACATTTGATGATCAACTATCTCTTGGCGCTGGTGGTAACATCGAATGACTCCAGGAGACAGCTCACGATGTTCCGGCTCAAACATGCAATATTTGTATAATAACATCACCGTTATTGGGTTGTGATATTTTCACAACTACAGTTCCACCAAATTTTGACTGAAAATGCCTTTGAAAAAACAATCAAATTCCTCCTCCACTGGGACTTTAGGTCCCAGGATACTGTGTTTCGGTGGTCCACTATTGGTCAAAAATGTTTGTACGACGACGTTGGGAAGGTGGATAATTAAAGAATCTTTCTCTGTTGGAGAAAACATCATGTATGTGCAAAAAGGGCATAAATGTGCTACAATACCATTGCATAATAACGTAGCTTAATTCCATTTGTCTTCTCTTTTGCACTAAAATAGTTCGTGTTTTCGCCGAATTTGACATTTTTTCGGTTCTTGTGAAAGTAATTGTCTTTTATCATTTGTACAAATGAGGAAACATTACGAAGAGTAACACACATATAGTTTACATTTCGGCATTGTACCCTGCACAGTTATGGTCGCCAATAATAAGCTTATGGCCGGGCCGACTTTACGTGCATCCTGGACGGCTAATAGCAATCACTTACTCCCATTAAAGCCCCGGTCACAACCCACCGTGCGTGTTTTTAGTCTGTACGTTTTTTGTGGAGGCCGTACTGGGGTGAATCCGTAGCCCGTCCGCAGCTCAAATGCAGCGAAAGTTCCTCATGCTCTAAAAGTGCTACGGGGTGTCTGCGTGCTCCCAAATCCGTACTGAGGCGGTAGTCTTACTCACCACGTACGGATCACCAGCTTTTGTCTACGTTTTTGCAAGAAGACAGCAGGCACTTGCAAGTACGGCGGGTTGGGACTACGGCTTAAACGACAACTCACGTATCCAGAGGACGATTTGATATCTAACAGCTTTGCAAGCTGTTCCACCAGCCGGAGTGTACGTAATTGCTGTGTCATAGCTTTAACTTCAAGTTTACTATATATTTATACATATATATTTTGAATAAACGAAGAGAGAAAAAAAATTTCTTAGATACAATCAGAACCAATAGAATGGTTCTGAATTCTAAATTTAATCTTTGTATATAATTTTCCATGTTTAACGTCATACTTGCACTTTGCATTTTTGGGATGACATTAGACATGTGCTGTCATTGGCTGACATTCAATACTGAACAGAGGGTAGTCTGACGAAACAATGAAGAAACAGTATTTTTCTAACAGATACTCTCTCTTTCAATTTTAAAACGATGCTACTTTTTCAATAAAATGCATATGGGTTAAACGGGCATCATTTTAGTGTTGAATCGTGTAATTTTCTAATTTAGCAATATCCATTTTATAATTGGATCTTAAACACTGGGTAATGCTTAAACTACAGCAAACTTTTATCACTAAACAGAAGAGCTCAACAAATATTGACCAATCAATCTCTTTCTTTTCGAAATAGGTGCCTACGTCAAGACGTATATAATCGAATGTTTAAACCTTTGATAGTTTAAACATGTTATTAACCCGTAACACACACGTGTGTTAGTCGCGTGACGTCATAGACAGGGCTGGCCACGCCCAAAATGTCAGCTGCCAGTGGTGGGAGGTAGATAGGGCCTACAGGTATATATTTGTAACCGTCAGGTTATTTAATAAACTGAAAAAACCATAGGTCGATGTCATGTTTAAGTTTATTTATTGGTAAACTTTCAAGGGGTATAGGGGTTATTGCAGTCGGGAGTCTCGCTTTAAGTGTTTTTGTTGGGCTTAGTTACACCATAAATTAGCATTAGAACATCCCGAGGCGAGGTTAAACACCTAGAAATTAAACCCATGCTGTCGATTGCAAATGCATGCAGAGGATATGCCTTCAATTGTCTGTGAAGATGTGATCCGCCGGACCTCAAGTGCCCCATCTTCCTGCAATCGTGATGTTCGGCTGCTAAGTGTGGGGATTTAAACATATTAAGTTTATCATACTAATTTATTCAAATATATTTTAAAATTTGGACAATAAACTCCCCACAATGACCAGCAAATGACAGAACTGAGTAGACATTATACTTTTATTAAGTCAAACATTAATGTGGAATCTTATTTATGTATTTTGTCTTGGAATTTAAGGAATTTGGTCTTTAAGATAAGGCTTATTTACCACAAATTACAAGTGGAAAAGAAAGGTGTGGGCAAACAATCCACTGCAAGAACGACACTGTACTACGTGTGCCAGTAACTATACTGGAGACGAAATACATTACATTTTACAATGTACAGTTTTTAGTTAACTTATACAAAATACCTCCCTAAACGCTCCCTTACCAGTGACACACGCCTTCATTGATCTCCATTATTCAACTCTCAGAATGTTAAGCGTTAGAATTAGACGAGTTATTGGGAAAATTTAAAAAAGAATCCCTATTTACCCTTTTATTATTTTTTTTATGGGAATTTATAAATGCGTTTATATACGTGTATACCTTGAAATATATGTATGCACTTCCAGCCTTTTTTTTGTCTATCAAGGATATTTGTCGAACGCAAAGAGAAAATAGCCTGCAACTATATATAACTGTTCGATATATTCTATTTAACTAAATACCTTGTATTACTGTTCTTTTACGTTAAAGATGCATGCACAATTACTTTATATGTCACGGATTGTAAACATTATGTTAGTGATTCCGCTATCAAATGTATGATACAATGCATTTACCTCTAATGCATTATGTTAACAGATTGCAATAAAGTTGAATTGACTTGACAGCTGAATACATTAAGCCAACATTTCTAATATGGACCAATATTTCAATATTGTTTGTTGAAGTGATATTAAAATTTACATTAACAGGGAATTAAAATCCATCAGGAGTTTCAAGCTACATGTATTTTGTTTGTTTATTTATCCATTTATTTATTTATTATTTTTTTGGTTTTACATTTAATGATCTAAACTTGTTCATTCAGGTTTCATTTCATTTATTTAGATTTGCGGTTACATGTTGACACCTAATATTTATGGATTGCTCACCCAGACACGCACTCCCCGTGTGACGTCAGCGCGGGGGAAAACAGACAATGGCTGAGGTTATCTCGTACTTGGAATATAAAGCTTTCTTAAAAGCCTCACAGGCATTGCATCAAAAATTTGATAAACACATCTAACTAAATGCAACAGTGGAAAAAGACAAAAAAGAGACTGGGTCGCCTGCAGGTAAAGATGGCACGCGACGAGATAACGAACAGAAATTAGTGACTTTCTTTTATTCATTAGGTCATAGGGCAGCACGGTAGTTCTAGAGGAATGTCGAACAATCATCTTGAAAAAAGCTGTTGTTTAATTCAGTAAAAACCAGCAACGAATCCATTTATTATTATCATTTTTTTTTATTTTTTTTTTTAATCTTTTTTGTTTTGCTTCACTCTCGGTTGATTAATGAATAGCTTCGAAAGAAACCATATTAATTGAAATGATTGTAGATTCTGGATGTAAAAACTGAAACATTCGTAGGCAGTATGTGTTATTATTATTTATATATTGCAATAATTACTTATTAATGAACATATCCATGGATATCTCCTATTCAGTTGGAAAGGAAAAGGAGGACGGTAACTAAAAAGCATTCTGTAAATTAGACAGATAAATAAACACCAACTCTTATAGTTGTAAAAGCCATATCTAAGCAACACCTACCACTGCCATTGTTTATATCCACAAGCAATTTCCCGAAGGAGGAATGTCTTGCGGTGTGTCAAGGATGTCAGGCACACGCCACATAAGTATGATAGCTTCCAAAATTAATGTTTATACGTAAGGCATAAATATGTTTTAAAAAAGTTAATTACCCTCGTGAAATATGCCAACCGATGAAATAAGAACGACGGCAATTATAACTTGCATTACAGACTTAATAGAGTTACACAACAAAGACTTATTGTTTGTTTCTTTGGTTTGCAACTTCTTTTTTTTTCGGTTTCCGTCGATGCAGTGTAGTTGTTTAGCCACATTGTATTCTCTCATGTTGTGGTTAGCGGAAAGAGAGGAAACTCTCCCTGTATCAGCGATGCACACTTTTATCCCCAATTTTTTTTTACGCGTTTTGTTAAAGTTTTACTGACTCATTTATGTAAATCAAAGATAAATCTTCCCATGGTTTCTTAAATATTAAGTGTCACATTTTGTGATGTTAATGTTATATTAACATTAATGCATACTTTAAAGATCTTTAATAATGTATTCTGTCATGATAGTTTCTGTGCGTTTTGGGATTAGAGGATGCTATAATGTACGGAATTTTTTTAATATGAATGTTTGAATTTTTTAATTCGGATTTTGAAAAAAGAGAAACTCATTTGAATTGAATTGATTGTGAGCCTCAACTATGAAAAGTAAAAATAAACTCCACTAAACGAGTAGATATGCGTAGATAAGGTTTGGTTTTGGCATTCTCTAAATATAAAGACAAGAGGCAAGTGGCAAATTAGCCCACAATGCTAACCTATTGATAACTAATCTCACAAAGTCTAGATACTGGTAAAGTATCTCAAACGTTTCACTTGTTACTTATCTTACAAAGAGCTGTCCATTTGATTCTCTTGCTGGTAGCTTGTCTTACAAATTTAACATATTGGTAACTTATCTCACAAAGTCCAGATGCTGGTAACTTATCTCACAAAGTTCATTTGCTGGTAACTTATCTCTCAAAGTTCACTTGCTGGTAACTTATCTCTCAAAGTTCACTTGCTAGTCACTTATCTCACACAGTTCACTTGCTAGTAACTTATCTCACACACTTCACTTTTTAGTAACTTATCTCACACAGTTCACTTGCTGGTAACTTATTTCTCAAAGTTCACTTGCTAGTTACTTATCTCACACAGTTCACTTGCTAATAACTTATCTCACACACTTCACTTGCTAGTAACTTATCTCACACAGTTCACTTGCTGGTAACTTATTTCTCAAAGTTCACTTGTTGGTAACTTATCTCTCAAAGTTAACTTGCTAGGAACTTATCTCACACGTTTCATTTGCTAGTAGCTTATGTCACACACTTCACTTGCTAGTAACTTATCTCTCAAAAGTCACTTGCTGGTAACTTATCTCTCAAAGTTCACTTGTTGGTAACTTATCTCTCAAAGTTCACTTGATGGTAACTTATCTCTCAAAGTTAACTTGCTAGTAACTTATCTCACACAGTTCACTTGTTGGTAACTTATCTCTCAAAGTTCTCTTGCTAGTAACTTATCTCACACAGTTAACTTGCTAGTAGCTTATCTCACAGAGTTCACTTGCTACTAGCTTATCTCACACAGTTCACTGATAGATAACTTATCTCATACCTTTCACATGTTGCTTAACTATCTAAAAAATTGTACTGTTGGTAACTTATCTTACAAAGTTCACAGATAAGTAAACGTATCTCAAAACGTTCCCCTGTTGGTAATTTATCTAATAAATTTGACATGTTGGTAACGTATCTCAAAACGTTCACATGTTGGTAATTTATCTCACAAAGTTCACAGGTTAGTAACGTATCTCCAAAAGTTCCCCTGCTGGTAACTTATCTCACAAAATTCATCTTTCGGTAAATTTTCAAATGTTGGTACGCTATCTAAAAAAAGTTCCCGTGTAAATATCCTATCTAACAAAGTAAATATTAGTAAAAGATCTCACCATGAGGGAGCGGGTGGGCCATGGCCCTGCATAATACTCTCTCGGCTTCCTCGGTCGATCGTAAGAGGCGAGAAAAGAGGTTGCTTTCTGTAGCCCTGGTGTTCTCAGAGCTAAAGTGTAACGGGAAGCAGATTTGTTTGTGATGTTCTGTATTTTTGTCAGTCGTCATATAAGGGAAATACCCTTGAGTACGACGTTAAACACCAATCAAACAAACAAACCAACAAACAAAAACAGTTTGTACTCTAGTATAGTCTCTTGGGTTTTGTTTGGATCTTTTTTTAAAGTGTGGTTCTGTTTATAGAACATTCGTAATAGGCTATCAGAGACAATCTATTCTAGTCTATTCTAGTTGTAGATTTATGCTAGTAGGCACAGATATATGGGAAGAGTTACGGATGGTCAGTTAGGTCACATAAACACGAATTGTAAGAGAAACGAAGTGTGTTTCTGTACATGGATCTTCTATTATGCTATTTAACTGGTGTAAACTTAGGACTAATTAACTATTATATTAACAACATAATTTGTAATTCAAAGCTCTTTCATCAATTTCTCAATAAAATTTAATCTCGAGTTGTTATTAGTATTTCACATATATGTGAATAGAAAGCAATGATAATTCACATTGTATAGGAACTGTGTGATAGAAAATTTAAATACAGAATGAAATATATTCTTATTTGAGCCTCAAAGTCCGTGCTGAACCCGTGGTTTGATTATAAAAATGAGTAAACTAGACCTCCCGGGGTTCATTAACATTGTCGTGCACACTATTCTCAATAAGCCTAGTCAGTAAGGCCGAAGTGATAACTGAAATTGCTAAGGATTTCCTAAGCTGGAAATTCAGACCTATGGATATAATTCAGTGTGTCTCAACCAAAAATATATAACTCCAACCTCGACTCCTAAGAAACGCCAAGATAGAGAGACTACCACAACCAATACATTGGAACAGACGCAGAGTAGCATTTCTAGAGTTGTGTCTATGGCATTCATTTTTTAATACATAATTTTAGAACAATGCCTTTAAATGGCTGTTTTAACTACGAAATTTTAGTGACGGTGGCATCACAGATTTCGTTCACGCCTTTGTTAATGACTATCACTAGGAGTCCTACTAGAGCATGAGTCTGTATAAATGTGTGTTCTACCTCTCACAAACATTTGTTCTCCAGGTCCAGTGTTCGCTAACTTTCGCTAATTGGTCTGTGGTAATAGTCAGTAGGTAGTCAGTTGCGGTGAGATAATCCCTTCGTTAATGCCTTCCGCCCTTCTAAATACATAATCTTTGAAGAACGCATTTTACAATTCAAATCTAAAAAACATTCTTACTTTTTTCGTCAAATAGAAGATTTTGAAAATGCACAAAAATTCCAACTTCCACCCCTAACTAGAGTCCTGACCGTTGTTGGCGTATTTCTTTCAACTACTCCCCTTTAATACTGGTCCGTTATCCCTGGTTCTGCATTAATTTTTTTTCTTTTAAATTAGACAAATTATTATTCAATTGAAAAATTTTAGGATCTGATATCGGGATATCAATTTAGATGTACCACACCTTGCCGAACACATAACGATTACCAAAGAATACTGTGTGGTATTATCAATTGTGTGTGTACCTACTTATGAATTTAAATCCACACCGATGTGATTGTTCCATGTGACAAGACGTCGCTGAAGATTAGTTTGGGCGTATGTCGGACTACAGGTTACCTCACCTGGTGGAAAAGTCTTAATTTCGTTTCTGTATGTTAATTTGAACACTTCTTATTGAATTCGAATCAAATTTAGTATGAGTGTTCCTTGTGACGAGACATCACTTGGGATTGATTTTGGCATGCATTGACCTAGGGGTGGCGCCACCTGGTAGCAAGGCTAAATTTTGTTTCTGTATGTATTCTTAAAAACTTCTGATACAATTCCAATCAAACTTTATATGATTGTTCCAGGTGACAAAACGTGGCTTGGGATTATTTTTGGCATATGTTGGGCTAAATGTGGTGCCACCTGGTGACAACGTCTAAATTTCGGTTCTGCATGTTAGTTTAAAAACTTCTTATGGAAATCGAATTAAACTTAGTATGAGTGTTCCATGTGACAAGTCGCCACTTGGGATTAATTTTGGCGTGTTCTGACCTACATGTGGCGCCACCTGTTTGTCTAAATTTGGTTTATGTGTGTTTACTTAAAAACTTCTGATGGAATTCGAATCAAACTTTATATGATTGTTCCATCTGACAAGACGTCACTTGGGATTAGTTTTGGCTTATGTTAGACAACAGGTGTCGCCACCTGGTGGCAAAGTCTAAATTTTGGTTCTGTACGTTAATTTGAAAACTTCTTTTGGAATTCGAATCAAACTTAGTTAGTATGCGTTTTCCATTTGACAAGACAGAGTTTAGATATTCCGCATGTCAAGATGTCCTGTAGGATTTTTTTTTGCTGTATTTCTTGTCTAGACATGCGGGCACCTGGTGGATTCTATTCAAACTAGATTATAATGAGACAAGATTTCTTCCAGTGTATATTGCGACTGACTTGAGCTCTTGTTTATCTTTAACAATTGCGCTCTCTTCGATGTATGGAAGTAGTTTAATTAGGATGGGTAGCCTTCAACTGATCAGTTCTTATATTATTATTTTCTTTATTCTGAGATATTATTAATACAATGAATGTGTATTGTCTTGTGTCTTCTGCACGAAGGTCTATATGACGAAACAGTGTTTTAAAGTAATAAAGCCTAGCATTTATGGCATGTATTTTGTTGTTTTCGTAGATTGTTTGTAAGAATATATTCTATCCTGATACCATGGAAGTATCTGTGTTTAGTGTAGACTAAGTCAAATTTTAGACCTGTATATATGCTTTGCACCAAGTTCGTTATTGCATACCTCTAAACATATGTTTATACGGTTGCAAAACATTGAATCGTTTAATACATTTTTTCATTGTTGTAATTGTCACTCTATAATTCTTCAAAATATGACTTATGATTAACTGTATAGTGACTGTCATGACCTCATGGTCGTGTTTCGTCTGCAACAGAGCATCTGAAGATCGACTGCACCATGACCTAGTCTATAGTCTACTTAATAACGTTTTATTTTCTAAACACTGATCAATCAGACTTATGTGCTAAGCTCATTCTCCATGTCAAAGCAAAACTTTATTAATGAAGCAGCATTTCCTATATGTATGGATACTCTACCCCACCCTACAGAGTTGTTTGTTTTTTTTTTTTACATTTCGCCGTTTTACTTCTGATCTCATGTAAATTTGGCTACACATGTATTTATTCTGAATCGTATTTTTCTACAGAACAATAGTAAGTAAGTTATTTTTTTCTCAAACTTACAGAGAAATATATTTTGCATAAGAAGTAATTTTTTGGTAGCTTCTTTTCAAATTGCTACTACTTTTACACCATTTTCCATTTTTGCAACTGTTTAATTTTACATCAAAGTATAATACACTATATGAATCAAACAGTTATCTTTCAGTTTTTCCTGCATGGTTGCCTTAGTTTTCTTCCAATATTGTGTTTAAGGTCAACAATTTAAAAAATGAGTCCAATAGTGAAATTTCAACTTCTTATAACTATATTTAAAAAAAAAATATATATATATATATATTGAAAATCTGAATGACTGTTTGGTTGTTTCATATGTTGAGATGACATGTGCAAAAAATCCATTATGTAGGTATAATAACAGCTGAGTAGACATTTTGCCAATTACATTACACTTAAAAATGAAAGCAAAGAAAACGGGTAAAATGTAGCTCTGGTCTATTTTCTGGTCTACTTTACCCCTTTCATGCTTAATTCTTTGAACTAATTCAATCATGTTTTTTCATATATTTGTTTATAATATATCGAATTGAGTCTTTCAATGTATGTTTCGCAAATAATTATGTATATATATATTGTGAAATATACCTGTTTTTCTATAAAATTGAAAAGAGCTGACAGGGTCTAAGGTTAATTGAATTCCATTCAAGCTGTGGTCAATCTCTTAATAGACTAACAACAATTAACCACACGTGGCGTCAATTAATAAGTGCTGAAAACACAATACAAGAAAACTGTTGAACGAGTTTATGCACAGCAGGCAGACTGTTTATCCTCCCTAGGTAGCTACCTGTATTTAATGGATTGTCAGAACTATTAGAACTTTATTGCAGGAACCAGCTAGACAACACTGCTGTAAATAATGTAGTCAAGTTTTATCATCAAGACAAAACTGTCTTCGAATTCAATTTTTTTTATGGGGTCTGCTATAGGATAAAGATCACTGTCTCAAGTTTGGAATATGCAATAATAAACCAATCGCAAATTTTTACTGACCGGAGGTTATAGTGTGCTTAAATTGTGCAGTTCATCAGCTGTTTGAAAGTCAATATTGTGAATAAGCAGTTTACATGTATTGATATCAGCTAGAATGTTTGAAACTTGCCAGTCTGAACTTCGATTATATCTTTTTTGAAGAATACATTTATTATTTGCCCATTGGAATCGCATCAAGGTGAGGGATTTGTCTCTAATTATTGTTGTTAGAATTATCTGTGGAAACAATCCACTTGATCTGAGTTGTGACATTTTTTACGGTCTTTTAGTAACAATGATGTAGAGATTCCTATATAAACCAGCAACAATTGTGTATTTTTAACAGTAATTCTGTGAAGCCGTAATATGTCGGGTGTGTGATTATTGGCGTAAGGACCCTACAATATTGTTTTCGGTCAATTACCAGACAAACATCAATATGTAGAAGTGTCATTGTTTACGTTTTCTTTTCTCTGACTTGATTATATATAAACCAGCAAAAACTATGTATTTTCAACTGTAATTTTGTGAATGAAATGTCACATTATTTTAGAAACATTCTCACATTGGCCAAACCCTTTCGCTTCATAAAATACTCATTTGGCTAATCGGACCAAAAATTATTTTTTTTAAAGATGATTAATAAAATCTCAATCTTATCAACGTTCTCGCTCATAATATATTTCCAAAATCGGCATAGATTACCGCTCCGTCTTTCCTCATTCTCAGAGCTTTCGGGGCCTAGATGAGTCATCGCTCTTTTGTTGGGCATTGATGTTTTTGAATTAAAATGGCTGTCTCAAAACTGCATTTATAGCTAATAAATGCCACAGTTTCTATAGTTTTGCCAAAATAAACGACAGTTCTGCTCCAAAGATTCAAATATATTTGTATTATTGTCTGACATTTCATATCAACACTGTCTTCGAAGAACTTCAAAAACTCCAAAATTGTCCCGACATAAAATTCGAATTCTTTGGAAGAAATTATTTAAATCAATGCTAGCTGAGGACGTTCTAATAAAGAATTCCTGCACATCCTTGTCTACCAGACTGATGTGACATTTTAAGACAACAACATTCTTGTATTATCTTGTTTTAGTGGCATTTTAGAAGTTGTACATGATCAAAACAAGTGATAACACATTTTTATGGATGTCAAACTTCTTTAATATTTCTCACGACGTTTCAACACAGTT
>JARFOD010095259.1:3491-17223 GCA_031763545.1 Mopalia muscosa | reverse complement strand
TACTGAATGATATGTTAGTGGAACACAGTTACTGAATGATATGTTAGTGGAACACAGTTACTGAATGATATGTTAGTGGAACACAGTTACTGAATGATATGTTAGTCGAAAACAGTTACTGAAAGATATGTTAGTGAAACACGGTTACTGAATGATATGTTAGTGAAACACCGTTACTGAATGATATGTAAGTGAACACGGTTACTGAATGATATGTCAGTGAAACATGGTTACTGAATGATATGTTAGTGAAACACAGTTAGTGATGATATGTTAGTGAAACAAGGTTACTTAATGGTATGTTAGTAAAACACGGTTACTGAATGATATGTTAGTGAAAGACAGTTACTGAATGATATGTCAGTGGAACACGGTTACTGAATGATATGTTAGTGGAACACGGTTACTGAAATGCTGATCGAGACTTCTCCTATCTACCTCAGCATTAGAGCAACAGAGCTTTGTAAAACAGGGTTAGAATTGGATAATGTAATGCGTGCGTTGCACAACCTACAGTTGTTATTTGGTATCAAGCAAGATATGCATGTGTTATATATTCATTAGTTAATCTGGTTATTACGATATCAGCAATAATCAGTTATACCTGTGGAATATTTATCGTCACTGGTAGTGGTATTCTGGTGTCAGAGATGCGAGATTTGGTAACCTGTTCCGGGTCACCCAAACATGCGTAATCCTCTCGGGTCCTTTTTAGTTTCAAACAGCAAATTTAGCAGACAGGAAAATGGATACACGCCATACAGGTAAGACTGTTAAAGGACCCATTGACCTTGAAATAAAGTATAAATTGTTTTAGATCAACGATTAAATGAAAATACGTGAGTCAGAATCGGTTTATTTTGACAAATCTGTATAATTGAACTAGTTTAAAACGTTACAAGTAAACTAAGACTCGTAACATATCGTTTGGTGTGAGTAGGAGTATTGTAATTTATTAGCGAGTTTCGGCTGTTGTTTTAAAGTGATCATCAGACTACCGACTAGGCCTAGTGTTTTATAATTGTATACCAAAGCTCCCCCTACAGTTCAAACCTTGAATGGGTGATTTACTTTTTTAAGAAATCCTCAACTTACACTCTAAGGAAATATGGTTCGTATGTCAAGAAGGTTCTTTAAAGAACCTTATTGTTGATAAATGGTTCTTCAGGCAAAATCAACGACCGAAAGATTCGTGGCGAAAAAGGGTTCTTTACAAGGAAAATGGTTCTTGGGGCGAAGTTAAAACGAGCCTATACAGTCACGTGATAATTCAAAACCCAGCTCCATTTTATCCATTTTGTTTGTGTCGAATTGGAAGAAGATTTTAAACAAATTTTGTGTTTTTTTCAACGATATTGGTAAGTAAATAAGTCTGATTAAGTATAAAACATTTGATTTAGCTTCAAAAGAACATAGATTTACCAATTAATATGTTGATTGGTAGACGGATGGGTGACTATTGGTTCGGTTCGCAGGCAGGCTGCTTTAATTAAATAAATCTAAATTTGTATCTGCGGCCTTAGCAACTTGCTAATTGCGAAACTATTTCAAATTGGATTGGAAAAACTGAAGTAAGTGAACTAAACGGCTACCCATTTTTCTTTACTGTATAAACTAGAAAGAAATCGAAGCCAAATACAAACCCAGTTTGAATAACTACAACAACAACTTGTACATATTTATGCGGCATTCAGGACAATCCTAATCACCGCTCGTGGGGTAACTATTGGTCGTAATTACGACAAACTTGATTCACTCTATAACTATCGAGTTGACGACTAGTATTTTCCACTCGTAGTAGATCGGAATTTAGCGTACATGTTGTGAAATCGTGATTTCGACTCGAAACAGTGCTCTCAAATGCTTTTCGTTGTCAGTACGAGTAATAAAGACAGCACGAATGGTGATGACGAGGAGTCCTGAACACAGCATGATTTTCCGGAGAAAAGTTGCCCCAAACACCCCTAGACATTTTTAAATAATTTTAACATTTACAGTTAACATTGAAGGCGGTCCATACTATTTAATTTACACACCACAGTAATTGTTTTAGCATAGAGAAAAAACTACACCAGTATAAAATATTTGGTCTGATTTTTATATTTGACAAAACAAAATGTGACTTGTTCTTACATTAACTGTTTTAAACCGTTCTCTCTTTTGGTTTATTTGTTTTGTATGTTTCAGCTTCACTGTCATAAAATCTGGATTGCTTATAAACCAACACTGTCAACAGTCTAGTTTTTGATGATTTCCCACCGAGCCACATCCTGGCGTTCAGATTTCGCTAGAAAAATCTTCAGAAAAAGTCACATCAAACCCGTACAGTTAATACCTGACCCGACATTCAGTTGAAATGGACCGAACATGCTGTTATCCTGGCTTCTTTGAAAATAATTCTGGTGACAGGTAATATTCATGTTTATTTTACTGATAGTTTCTTTGTGCACAATATAAATATGTATCGTCACCTTTTGGTAATCTGATTTGTCGTTATCTCCAAAATTAACATTTAATAAATTGATTGGTGGTTATACTTAGTGCTTAATGTCATCTCACTTATATAAATGATATAGAATCCAACAATAGCTACAACATAACATGTGAAGTGTTTGTTGACAAGCTGTGAAGACAGTATGAATATCCTAAAACAAACAGCCGTTCGTGACTAATAGATGAATGTAGTGTACCTTAGTTTTATTGTTGCACCCAGAAAGGTTACTCATATGATAATATATAATTTCACAGTAAAACAACCACAATGCACTACTTTTCTCAGATCCTCTCTGGAAAAACAGGATTCATTTTTTTGTACTATAAAAACAATTAAAGCGATTTTTAGATTTTTCATAATCTTTAAATAGAAAAAAGTAAATGTACTGCTAAAAGCAATACTAACTTAAAAACATATATCTCTGTTCCGCAATATCAGGTTAAGTTAAGCATATGTAAAATCAGTGACTCTGCAGGGTTGCATTTCGGTCAGATTTTAAAAGAAGTTGTGTACATTAACATTTTCCTTCAAAGGTTAATACGAACAACATAGCAAATTTTAGGTGTGACATTTGCAATAATCGGAGCTACTGTATGTATAATATTACTATTAAACTTAATTCAGTATTCTGAAAGTTATAATAATATGCAACCACAAATTACCAACACCATTACAAACTTAAATAAAAGAATTTGTTTCTCGACTTTGATACTTCTTTCAGGACCTATCAATTCCAACAATATTCATTGTGTAAGAAGGATGTATAGAGGGAGCCTGAGCTTACTTATGAACCGTGTGGTTGTGAAGTAAACGAAATTGATTTGAAGATGCTTTTGGTGGAGGCTTGTGGTGGTATTCCATATTCCTCTTTTTGTGAGAGAGAAAAGTTAACAAAAACTCGTCACACAACGTTGTCTCAGAATGTTGTTTTGTATAACCTAGTCTAATATTATCTGACTGCACCTGGCTTACTTTGTTGACAGTTGGAAATCCATTGGGTGCAAGTTATTTGCATGCGGAACAAATATGTTGTGTGTGAAGCTCTTCAATGCTGTATGACTTGGAATGATTCCTTGCTCTATTGTGAAAACATTATACTGTATTGGGTCAGTTTTTAACCAGACGGACACAGAAGTGATTGCTTAATGGTAACTTTAAATGGCTTTGTGTCGTCCTTTTTGGACCAGACATTTTCCTAACTTACTTGTGAGTACAAGCAATAGTCTATTTCTCTACGAAAAGAGACTGTCTTTAAATTACGCCAAGTAACAAACAATTTTGTTTGGCTCCTCCACAGTCTTTAAGTTAAAAATGTTCCTGGATTTATCTATTTATCAACCAGATCATCTTTTCTCGTGAAACATTGCAGATTCTATGTTGTCGTATTTTGAGGATCACGTAAATATAAAATGCTTTTAAATCATAAATAGTTTAATTTGTGCAAACAATAATGTATTAACTGAGAGTATGACATGATAATGTGTCCTAATGTTATATTGGAATGTCAATCATCGATACATGCTCATCGGATTGTGAAAACATGTAGGTTACCATTTATTCCTATCAATGAAATTATCATAAGTTTTGACTAACTTATTTGATAGTGTACTGGTATACGTTATAAAATTCAATGTTGCGTTTGTGTAAATTGTCATGAAGTTGTAATTAAAAAGTGCCCAGCAACTAAAGTATATATGTCATCTTCCATTATAATCTAAGATAATAATTATGACAATTAAAGTGTATTAAGCTCACATGTAAAATATATTTGTTGGATAAGATGCTGAACACTAGTCCTTACATGTATTCAAATTTATACTTATATTTATCAGAAATGTTCAGTAAACTTTTTATTAAGACAGTAAATCCGTATATATTTTCCATTGATCTCTGCAGCTACAATTGGGTTTTATATCTTTTGTATGCTATTTGAATAAACTACTTATAGCAACAGAAAGGTCTTTTTGTTTGTCATAACTTAATATTTAAGAAAATGTTGTATTTGGTTTGTTTACGAAATTCTTGGACCATTTACAATGCTATCCCATCTAGCTTTTATTTCAGCCTCAAGGGGATGTGAACTGACAGTCAGGTATATTAGAATAATTCCAACGAGTGTTTTTACCAGTACATGGAGAACTCTTAAAAATTATCGCAAGAACTACATTTGAAAGTTCGTTTGAGTGTACTAGATTTACCGCTTACACAACAGTAAGATTGCCATTTTAATAAGCTGAACAGAGACATCGAATATGACGCAGAATTGGTGTTAACCCAGGCACCCACCAGGACACTTACTGCTTCGTGTTTAATATGAAAGCAGAAGAGAACAGCATTTAAGACTAGATTGCTTTCCACATCCGGCGGATTAAGACCGTTGTGACCAAATTGAAAACCATATAACTAATCTTAACGGAAGGGTTCGAACTTTAGCTATACATGGTGGCCTAAATCACCATATTTATTGCTAGAAAGTTATATAATATTGACACTTTCATATCCTAATCATTGGACACGGCTCTCTATAGCAGACAGGGGAAGTCTGCTAAAACCACTTAATCTGCTCCCTGTGAAATATTACTAAACCCATAATCGTTTCATCGGAAGTCCTTAAGATTGACTTCGTCAATGATCGTGGGCTGTCAAAATAGTTGCAATGAAATCCCAAACTTATATCCCTATCGAATTTTTCCGTTGAGTCGTTCTTATAAAAATTACAATAATAAGAAATACGAACGAAATAAGTTACAACAAAGTTGTAAAGATTAGATCGATCAGAGCCATGACAACAATATCGTCATCTAGATTTTCACAGAATTCAAGAATGAATAATCAAACCAAACTGGTCACCGAAAATCGCGATTTGGCAACACATTAGCTTATGCTTTTATGTTGGTCTTGGTACTTGGAAAGAACATTGGATGCTAGTGCCAAGCAAAAAAGTAGACTGACCTACTTGTGCTGCCCTGGATTTTAGGTGATTAATGGATGGTTAATAGTCTTTGACATACCGGTACCTGTGTTGTCCGGGGGTTTAAGTGAATAGTGGATGGTTGAGTAGTCTTTGACTAATCTGTGTTGTCCTGGGTTTTGGGTGAATAGAGGATGGTTGAGTAGCCTTTGACTAATCTGTGTTGTCCTGGGTTTTGGGTGAATATTGGATGGTTGAGTAGTCTTTCAACTACCTGTGTTGTCCCGGGTTTTGGGTGAATAGAGGATGGTTGAGTAGTCTTTAACCTACCTGTGTTGTCCTGGGTTTTGAGTGAATAGTTGATGGTTAAGTAGTCTTTGATCTGCCTGTGTTGTCCGGGGTTTTAAGTGAACAATGGATGGTCTTTGATCTACCTGTGTTCTCGGGGGTTTAAGTGAACAGTGGATGGTCTTTGATCTACCTGTTTTGTCCGGGGTTTTAAGTGAACAGTGGATGGTCTTTGATCTACCTGTGTTGTCCGTGGGTTTAAGTGAACAGTGGATGGTCTTTGATCTGCCAGTGTTGTTCGGGGGTTACGTGAATAGAGGACGGTTGAGTAGTCTTTCGCCTACCTGTGCTGTCCTGGGTTTTGGGTGAATATTGGATGGTTGAGTACTGAATAGTCTTTCACCTACCTGCGAATAGTGGATGGTTGAGAAGTATTTGACCTGTGGTGTCCTGGGTTTTGAGTGAATATTGGATGGTTGAATAGTCTTTATATGTTTCACAAACGTATCTTCCATACATCAAACAAATGATCGATTCAATACAAACGGCCAAAATTTCTTTGAATGAAAACTGTCATAGAACAAGTCTATCGAGGCTCTACTCCCGTCATCACTTAGGATTTACTCCACTGTATGTTATTCAATATTAGTGTGGTTAATAAATACTAAACTGACCTCCGCCCGGGATTCGGTGAATGGCTGGGTAAAGGACCGCAAAGGACTGGTTAAATTGTGACCCTTTTGTTCTTAGAGCATTTGGCAATAGAGAGCTTCATAGAAAGTATAATGCACCCTTCTGGTAAAAGTGGATGTACAATCAGTATGTCTAACCGCAGCACAACAGAGTTCAACCGAGACGGTGGGAATTCTCAACAGTGTAGCCGGTTAGGGACAGTTCAGTTACAAACTTCTACCAACTCCTAATTCAAAATATTCCAAAAATAATGTTACTATGAGTCCATTTTATTCGTGGTTGACTACATGTTTGTGGTCAACAGATATATCCATCTG
This sequence comes from Mopalia muscosa, assembly GCA_031763545.1. Lineage (NCBI taxonomy): Eukaryota > Metazoa > Mollusca > Polyplacophora > Chitonida > Mopaliidae > Mopalia > Mopalia muscosa. Next base: position 10,520 of record JARFOD010095259.1, on the reverse strand, counting down.
TCATAAATCTGACAACCGAATATGACGCCTGCAGACATATGTAGAGAGATGCCAGCCAAATCCGGACGACGGAATGCCATTTACGATAGCAACGATCTTCAAAGGAAATTTATACAAAAGAGATGCTGGCTGAAAGTTTTATCACCGAGGGGACTTCCTGTTATTTAGATTCCATGAATATTCTTCTCCGTGAGAATTGTAAATCCTGTGTGATGGAGAATGATTGGGGTTATCTTCGTCCTGAGACAGAACAGCTATATACGAATAATAAAAAAGTGAGACTAAATTGATTTGGTTATCGTTATAAAATTTTAGACAGACTGTTTGCCGTGGCCATGACAAATTCTACACGCACAAGGTATTGTTGATATGCCTGCTTTGTGCCAGTCCTAGTCAATTAAATTTATTTATATTGTTTTCTCTAAAACAAAAATACAATTTAGGTTTGTGATAGTTATTGTATCGGTAATTTTTTTGTTCAACAATCTTAAGATCTGTGTGTACATTATGATCCCCTCGGTAGATTGCTACATATTTTTTTATATAATCTTTGGACAAATACACCATCTGGAACTTTATAGATCACAGTGAGCAGTTATAAATATATTTTTTGCTGATTTGAAGTGATCAGGTATTGCTGTTTTTGAGTGATCAGGTATTGTTGATTTTGAGTGATCGGATATTGCTGATTTGAAGTGATCAGGTATTGCTGAGTTGAAGTGATCAAGTATTGCTGATTTGAAGTGATCAGGCATTGCTGATTTTGAGTGATCAGGTATTGCTGATTTGACGTGATCAGTTATTGCTGATTTCAAGTAATCAGATATTGCTGATTTGAAGTGATCAGATATTGCTGATTTGAAGTGATCAGATATTGCTGATTTGAAGTGATCAGGTATTGCTGATTTGAAGTGATCCGATATCGCTGATTTTAAGTGATCAGATATTGCTGATTTGAAGTGATCAGGTATTGTTGATTTGAAGTGATCAGATATTGCTGATTTGAAGTGATCAGATATTGCTGATTTGAAGTAATCAGTTATTGCTGATTTGAAGTGATCAGGTATTGCTGATTTGAAGTGATCAGATATTGCTGATTTGAAGTGATTAGGTATTGCTGATTTTGAGTGATCAGGTATTGATGATTTTGAGCAATCAGATATTGCTGATATGAGATGATCAGGTATTGCTGCTTTTGAGTGATCAGGTATTGCTGATTTGAAGTGATAAAGTATTGCTGATTTGAAATAATCAGGTAGTGCTGAATTGAAGTGATCAGGTATTGCTGGTTTTAAGTGATCAAGTATTGCTGAATTGAAGTGATCAGGTATTGCTGATTTTGAGTAATCAGGTATTGCTGATTTGAAGTGATCCGATATTGCTGATTTAAAGTGATTAGGTATTGCTGATTTTGAGTGATCAGGTATTGCTGATTTTGAGCAATCAGATATTGCTGATATGAAATGATCAGGTATTGCTGACTTGAGGTGATCAGGTATTGCTGGTTTTGAGTGATCAGGTATTGCTGGTTTTGAGTGATCAGGTATTTCTGATTTGAAGTGATCAGATATTGCTGATTTGAAGTGATCAGGTATTGCTGATTTGAAGTGATCAGGTATTTCTGATTTGAAGTGATCAGGCATTGCTGATTTGAAATTATCAGGTATTGCTGATTTGAAGTAATCAGATATTGCTGATTTTGAGTGATCAGATATTGCTGATTTTGAGTGATGAGATATTGCTGATTTGAAGTGATGAGATATTGCTGATTTTGAGTGATGAGATATTGTTGATTTGAAGTGATCGGGTATTGCTGATTTTGAGTGATCAGGTATTGCTGATTTTGAAAGATCAGATATTGCTGATTTAAAGTGATCAGGTATTGCTGATTTTAAGTGATCAGATATTGCTGATGTGAAGTGAGCAGGTATTGCTGATTTTGAGCTATCGGGTATTGCTAATTTTGACTGACTAGGTATTTTTGATTTTGACTCGAGTGATCATATATTGCTTACTTTGAGTGATGCCATATTGCAACTTGAGAGTCATTGGATATTGTTGATATTAAATGAACGCCTTCTGCTGATTTTAAATGGTCAGATATTTCTGATTTTAATTCATCGATTATTTCTGTTTTAAAGTGATCTGGTAATGCTGGTTTTAATTGATCAGGCAGTGCTAGTTTTAAATGATCAGACATCGCTGATATTTAGTGGACAGACATCGCTGATATTTAGTGATCAGGTATGACTGATTCTAAGTGTTCAGATATTGCTGATTTTGAGTCATGTTGTTTTGCTGAAGTCATGTAAGCGTTTATATACAAAATTTTGCATGCATTAAATAGTATTTGTCATCCATTTATTGAACTGTTATTAAACAGATATCTGGAACACAAAACAAATGGCGAATTGATCACGTCAACAAAGCCATGTGGCATATATTGTTGAAAAGTAACTGGTTGACAATTTGTCGCTAATGATATATATCCTCGTGACGAGGTATTGTCTGATCCAGAATCGGAGCAAGTTTAATAATGAATTTGCTGAATGCAACACACATTAAAAACAAGTTCAGTCATCAAGTAGCTGGTGATAAGGCGGCCGAATAAACATTCTAATCCCGAAATATTGATCAATAATTGTGTCTATTTCCTCCTTCGAAGACGACGATAATAAATGGCCCTGAACTTTCTGCCATTGACTTATAAAATATTCACCCCTGCCGAAGGCTGTGCTCATTACTTTGGTTTATACACCTGTTTTTGTACTGGGTCTGTCGTGACATTAATTTGAATGTCAAGTCATCTATTAACTAAACAACACTGAAAGGCATTTCGAACTTCCTAGGAACACCATGACAAATAACTCTATTATCACAGGGAATAAAGGTGAGTAAAGAGCGACATATCTGTACAGTATGCTATAAAGTCACACATAAGAGCAACACTCGACCTCGCTACATTAATCACAACAAACCTAACCGTGTACTCACGAATATTTAAAATAGTAGCTGGTATTATTCTATACAGTTTCTGTCAATCGATCATTCCTATATCAATGTCGATAAATCAGATGGAATAATTTATATCATGAATTATCGATAAAGAAATTACCAAAAGTAATCATTCATTTAGCGGATTGGTTTGCAGAGTGTATGTGAATTTGTTCCTCCATAGAAGAGTGGGCAAATCCAATGTTACAGCGGAGAAATTAATTATCTTATGAGTGCACGCTCTTGTTCAAGCTCACCCAAATGTATTATTTCCAGACGCATCACAGGTGTAAACTATTTAATCCAAATACTGGGTTCTCCCTATTTCTGGTTAAACGCAGAACGTGTTTTCCCCAAACAAAATATTGGCCTGTAGCACTTAGCATTATAACAGTCTGGGGTTGTGTATTACTGAGCGTCCAACTATTGTTTGTCTTTGACGTCCAGTTTCTAGCATTTGCTGGCACACATATCGTAAAAATATTTTCTTAGAATATATGGCATGCATATTGTGACATGGTATAGTATAAGCAAATTTTATAGTATGACAAAAACAGATCGTTTAGTTCTGACAAACTGAACCAGTCCATTGTACAGTTACAAAACATCAGTATACAGTGGCCTAGGGATCTTATGGTCTCTCAGAAAGACGCAAATCCCATGATGCCACAATAACATCCAAATCAAGGTACAGTATTCGTCTTATTGTACGACAATAACGATCAAATCAAAGTACAGTATGGGTGTTATGGTATAACAGTAACAATCAAATCAAGGTAAAGTATGAATGTTATGGTATAACAGTGACAACAAAATCAAGGTACAGTATGAGTGTTATGGTATAACAGCAACAACCGATTCAAGTTACAGTATAGGTTTTATTGTACGACAATAACAACCAAATTAAGGTACGGTATGAGTCTTATGGTATAACAGAAACAACCAAATCAAGGTGCAGTTTGGATTGTATGGTATGGCAGTAACTACCAAATCGAAATACAGTATAAATCGTATGGTATCGCAGTAACAACTAAATCAAGGCAAGTATAAATCTTATGTTATGATAGTAACAACCGAATCAAGCTACACTATAGATCTTACAGTATGGCAGTGATGCCAAAATCAGAATACGCTAGAAATTTATGGTGTAGCAAAAACAATCAATCCAAGGCATGAATATTTGCTAAAGCAATAAGACCAAACAAAATTAACGCCATGGACATTCTTAATAAACAGCAATAAGACCAAACAAAATTAACGACATGGACATTCTTAATAAACAGCAATAAGACCAAACAAAATTAACGCCATGGACATTCTTAATAAACAGCAATAAGACCAAACAAAATTAACGCCATGGACATTCTTAATAAACAACAATGACCAAACAAAATTAACGCCATGGACATTCTTAATAAACAACAATGACCAAACAAAATTAACGCCATGGACGTTCTTAATAAACAGCAATAAGACCAAACAAAATTAACGCCATGGACATTCTTGATAAACAGCAATAAGACCAAACAAAATAAACGCCATGGACATTCTTAATAAACACTTCTGTGATTGTGCGTTTGGTTTTTCAGATGTGTTTCTCGCGAACTTCATGCCAATTGGCGAGCTTTATGCGATGTTTACACGAATTCCTATTCTAGAAATGAAACAGTTTATCGTGACTACCACAATAGATATTTCGTCGGCTGACAATCAAAAGTACCTTTGTCCACATTTTGTGATTTGACAAAAATAGCATGACCATGTTTTTTTTCGTGACCTTCTTTCATGTCTATAAATATCCATGATGTAACTATGGTAGTTTTCTCCCAAATGCAATTCCAGATGTACCTATGTCCACTCATTCAAACCGTTGCCTACCTGAAATACATAAGTGGTCATGGGAATTTTGGTTGTTTGAAAATGGGGAAATGTACACAAACCGTTGCCTGCCATAAATGAATCAGTGGACATAGGTATTTCAAAACGAAATAAGGAGAAACATCAAGGCAAACTATAGTTATGAGTCACCTATGTCCCACAATTATGACTTCGTTCAATTTTACAAATTTTAAGTTACTGCGAGTAATGCCTATGTCAAAAATTGTCCATAATTTTGTTTATCTACAGTTACATGCATATTACAGGAAAGTTTAATACTATTTGTAAAGGAGGACATTTTAAATTGATTTGAGTGTGCCGTGTTCAAATTTTATTTTGCCATGCCATCATTTAGCATTTTTAATGTTCAAAGTTTAAACAGCAAATTTCTTGAAAAGTCATGTTTTGGACATAGGTTCTGCTAACTGTCAGCCGACGATTTTCTTACGTTACAAAACAAGATAAATGGAACTATTGCCTCTATATTTAGACCAACCTTGCCGATCTTCCCTTTGAAAAGCGAATTATTGCCACAAAGTACACATTCACATTTTAAAAATATCCGGCTGCTATCATCGTTGTGTTATTATTTACCAGTGTATGGGTCCATTGGGATTCGATCATTAAATCAAAGATACATTGAAGTGTTTAGGAAAGTAAATGGGTTGTCAGTCTCTCTGTTTATCCGAGTCAACGAGGAAATTAGATTTAAATCAAACTCTTATATATCCTCGTTCGTTTAGTAGAACGAATGTGGACGATCAGTAAATATATGTTGAACCTCATTGGCGTTTGGGATCCACCAAAATGTAGAGAAACGTTGTCTCTGGTATCTGAAGGAATGATATAGTGTCTACTATACAGGCGTGTAATATGTTTCTACAAAGTGACCACACTGGCAATGATGTTAATTATTTGAATTTGATGTATTATCTGGTGTTCTACAAAAACTCTAACAGAAAAGTTTCGAGTTGTTATCGGTAAGTTACATATCTACCGAGAAAAGGTATTGGTCATTTACATGGCAAAAACAATGATATGTGTAACTAACCAGTTGTTTGGTATTAGTTAGAATAAATCAACCTACAAACTGATATTTCCGGGATATATAAATTAACAGATCACTATAAGTGTTACAACCTATGTGATGCAGCGAGAAGTTTCACATTAACCAGTAGGTCCTTTAGAGGTTTCTTTTTATAGTATGCTATAATGGTTTTTGTAATAAAGGAGCAAACATATTTGGTACAATATTTTAATATCCCTTTATAAAGTGACTAGCTGAGTGCTGTTGTTGTCACATTAAAATACAAATTGAATTATTTTTTAAAACGCTTTACCTGGTTCCCAATTGAAACCCAGTGGATTCGTTTCAAGACTTTTAAAGGAGGATTCTACTTTTTCTAAACGTTTCTGTTCGATTTCGTGTTAAGTGAGAATAATTTGTGTTTTTTGTTAATCTCAATCGACATGATTTCAAGTGATCTCTTCACAAATGATCAGGACGAGAGAAATGTTAAGTTTTTTGGACATATGAGTTTTAAACTAATAGAACTCAAATAATGTTTGGCTCTAATCTGGGGCGAATTTATGGTTTCACCAACATATTGTTTCAGACACTTCTTAAAGTTATGAGGGAACCTCAATATCAACTTAAACTGTCTACCAAATAAAATAAAAAACATTTCGAGTCTGTTGCTAAACAAAGGAGGCTTTATCTGGTATGAAAGTATTTAATTTGCATCTCGTCTTCAAACATTTTAAGGACATTCCCGACACTGTTATAGGGGGATTTTGTTTTTTTGATAGGAACAGATCTAGACCTTGGTCTCAATAATAACTGTTAAGTTGTCTGGATTTTGGGGTTTAATTTGGCATGGTACCTTAGTTCCCTTGAAGCCATGTTGAGGATGAAAAGATTTAACATAGAGTTGATAGTGGGCATATGTACCTTAAAGAACACATAAAAACACAATTATGTACCTGGTATATATAAATTCAGACCCATGTCTTCTAAAAATCGACAGTACCAATGCTGATAGTAAGCTGTGGGTTAATGATATACGCTAATACAGTGGAAACATTAGGCGGATCCACTATATATGTTAAATAAGTGGTTGTATTTAAAACAAGCAAACACTAAAACACGTACCAGTC
>JARFOD010095248.1:0-17223 GCA_031763545.1 Mopalia muscosa | reverse complement strand
AAAACCGAGAGGAAACCTCGTAAAAACCACCCCCGCGATTGCCAGAGCCACATCCTGTGACTCACTCATATACCTGAGGGTCGACAGGTATAAAACTGATAGGATTTTAACTTCATTCACACATTTGTATTCACGTGTATTCAAGCTTTCCAAAAATATATACATATATACAGTACAGATTTATAAGAGACTAAATACAACGGGCGTTCTGAAAATCAACCAATGGGTCCAGCTTCAGCAAGACCTTAATCGAACAAAAATATTTATGAGTGAGTACTCCAAATATATTACAAACGTTTAAAGTAGATAGCTACAAATGTGAATATTCTTTATATAGCTGTACATATATAAAACTCAAAAAAGAATTTATTCATATGTGTAAAAACAAATTATACAGTACCATACAGTAATGCAGACTGAAAGTTTTAAATTGTGGTCTAAACACGTGGGAGAGTACTACAAATATATTACAATCGATTAAAGTAGATAGCTACAAATGTGAATATTATTTATATAGCTGTACATATATAAAACTCAAAAAAGAATTTATTCATACATGTAAAAACAAATCATACAGTAATGCAGACAAAGTTTGAAATTGTGGTCTAACCACCGCCATCAGCTTCATCCCAGGTGTCACGTGATGGTACACTAAGCTGCTTCTAACTAACAGAAAAGTACAGCTACTTACAAGTATACATCAATCGTATTCTCGCGAGAGTTTCTATAGTGGACGAGACTAAGACAACTCTCGTAAACTATACCCGGCCATCGCGTATTATTTTCCACCAATTTTGGGGCGACGTATGCCATAAACTGGCAAATAAAAGAAGTGCAAAACAAGATGGCCCGGGTGTATGTTAGAGTCAATGTCTCGACGTAGGAAGAAGAATCGATTATATTTTAGAATGGGGTATACGTGTGTAAAATGGGTGTAAATCTAAAACAATGATTTAACAATAAGTGAATTCGCAAGTAGTTTAAAAGAATTGCTTCGGTCTTAACTTAAGAGATAACATTGTCTGTTGATTTTTTTTTTTTTTTATAAATAATCAGACTGAAACAGGAATGTTCAAATTAAACACTTTTAAGAACTTACCCAGAAGAATTCCTGCATAGATTCCATAAAACAGGCTATTTCCGGTTTGTTCGTATAAGTATTCCGCTTAATCCGAAGATCATCTATTTGCTGGTCGGTTAGATTTCTGAGTAGACGACATACATTCTGTAACAGGGTGGATTTCATTTAAAAGTCGTTATAAAACAGAAATTGTGGGTCATAACTTTCTATTCGGATTACGAAAAATCGATTCACTTAACCAACAATAGAATTATTATTCCGGATGATTTAACCAAACAGTTTGTCCCCTATTTGTCACAGTTATGACATTAATTGAACTATTACTGGAGATTTGAAAATATATTGAAATATCTAAAAGAATCTAGATTGCTAATAAGTAAGAGTTGCAATAAATATAATTATACAGAAGACTATTTTAGCGGGGTTAAGAGCGGTAAAGACACAATTTCAAAACCCTCTTGATTGATTGATTGATGCCGGTGATTTGCCCCAGCAGTACATGACAAAACTGAAGGTGGCACAATCACAGTTGGAATTCACAATTTTCTGCCATCAATATACTCAACAGAGACGAACTCCAATTAAATTACATTTTTCTTACTTTCTTACAAAGAATGTTAGCGAATACAGTTAGCTTCCTCTAAAATATATTTTTTTATGTTATTTAAATTACCTTACTACATTTATTGAATTACATAATAATGAAAACAGGGTCAATATTCGTCCATTATATACTTTATATATTTGTGTTGCTCATTTCCGTCAATATAGTCTTTTGAAGTATCTCTCCATGTTTATATATGTGTTTTATAAGTAGTACCGTTTGTGAATAATTTTTGTTATCTAGACTGTCTTATTGATGTGACTTTGTTTGTTTTATAGCTTATTTAAACTGACATGATTTCTATAACAAGTATTATTGTTGAAATAAAAACAGTACAGGATGTCAAAATGTCAGTAGTAGTAGGGTGGTTCATAGGCAGTTTAACAGGAGTCATGAGAGCTATCTGTCTCAAACATTGGGATACGGTCTTGAAGTAAGTAATATTAATTTTCAAGCAAAGCAAAATAGTTCATGGTGTTTGGAATATTTGCTGATGAGGTATACCCCTGCTATATAATGCATTGTCCTTGAGTACCATGTTAAAAACTAGTAAGTCAATCAATGCGATTATCTAGTGTCAAAGTAGAGTATAAGGTGTCATTTCGTTGCTTTTTGTTCATTAGTAAGTGGTTTCACGTAATTAAAATAAAAGTATGATAGCAGCATGTTAAAATAGGATAAATCAGAAATAGTTGTTAAGGTGTCTGGATTGCGCTTAAACCAACTAATTGATCTTTTATTTGAAAAACTGTTTAATCTGTCTATACCCCACGAGAAAAAAAAACATACCAAAACTGCCATCTGTGTTTCCGGAGATGACATATTGAACTGATCATCAAAAACGGGTTTGCCTATGCATTCCGTCGATGTTGTCGTTTCACAGTTACTTGTATCCTTTGCCTTCAAGCCCCAGGTCAGCCGAACCTTAGTCAAATCCTCATCGTTTATCGCTCCAAAACCATATGTTCTTAAATATTGACCTTGTCCATAGTTATGACTTGAACGAAACATTTGTACCTTAAAATCGAGAACAATATTTGTAATGAACCTATACTTTCATGCTGGTTGAATCTCGGACTCGACAAACCAACCGGGAGTATAGCATTAAAGCTGTAAGCTAGACAATAAAGGTCGAAAGCATTCTTACAATTCTGCTTCAGTTCAGATGGAAACATTACTGTTTTAAAATGAATTGAAATACATGAGTGATTATACTATATAAGGGAAAACAATAAATTCAAGCAAGAGAAATTAATATAAATTAATATAAAACAATTAGTGTAGTTTTAATCACTATTACCCTGTGCAATACTAAACTAGCGTACCTCTGTCTCGTCTGGTTTAAGACGAACTGCAAAAACCACAAAGATGGCCACCAATCCCACAAAAAAGAATGAAACGATAATTTTCACAGGTTTCCAGGTGACAAAAGGATAATATACTTGGACGAGGAACTTGGTTATATACGTCATCACTACACTGTAGCCAATCCTTGGTATTACCTTTACTGGATTCCTGCTAAAATCACAGATGTTCATGAAATCCCTATCAGGGCCTTCAGACACGAACATTTGCCAACAACCGTTTATAAAGGGGAGAATTCGTAGACTGTACACCATAACAACAGTTGGGAAAAATGTTATAACAGCTATAAAATTCACAAGCACTAAAAGTCCGGAGTATAATCCAAATGTGGAGACTGCTAATAAAGGCGATATGTAGCTCACCATAAAAGCGGCCATTGTGGTGAGCGAAGTGGCGAGCATAGACACTGAAGCTCGCTGGTACGTAGCCGCCAGACGATGCGCATTGCTTGGAAAAGATTGCGAACAATTATGTCGCCAGATGTCAAAAAATATGAAAATGTCGTCTGCTCCTATACCAAGAATGATAAAAATTGATAAAATATGAAAAAATCCAAAATAAGCATATCCCAGGACAAATCGGTAAAGAAAGTTCACCCAAAGAAAGCTCATTCCGATGCTGAATGTTGACCAAATTGTAATCCATATAGACTCTGTATGTATTAACATATATACAAAGATGAAAGACAGACTACCAATTGCCCAATACAAGTCTAGAAACGCCTGTTTTTGCAAATCGATGATGAATAAGATGTCCGAAATGTAGTACACTGTGAACTCATGGCTTTTGTCGGTTTGAAATTGGACTAACATTGGTTGAATATGATTTTCGAGAAAGTCTATGTATTTTGGCCTATCGCTGCGATAAGTGCTTCTGTAAGTAAGAGGTGTACCAATTGGAAAACGAATTTTCAAAGTGTTGGCAAACACGCTGTCATTCGTAAACTTTGCATCAGAACCGGTTACAAGCTTCAAGAGCTGCTTAGTTTCATTATAATGCGAAGCCTTGTATATAGTTTCAGTCACATTTAGGAATTCGAGATCATCAAAAGCATCATCCACATGAGAAAAAGTTCCGTCAAAAAATCTTAATACGGACGAGGGTTTCACGCACTTTCCATCGTATAATTTTTGACAAAAACGATACGTGTAGTTACCAATTGCGTTAATCTGTTCTTCCATAAATTGAATATTCCGGAGATATTTCTCTGTTAGTAGATTATCAGTATGTACCAGGATGATGTCCACGTTATCAGCAACGAACCCTCTTATCCAATGAGGACGAAAAGTTGAGACGAGAATACGGTTCAGATAGCCGGGATATTTATTTCGTTCTCTCCAGGCTAAATCTCGTCGTCTGTCTATATCATGATCCAGTCTCAATGGCAACTGCTCAAAATCGAAGGCAAAAATGTCTTCGCCGCATTGATATTTCCAGTACGTCAATCCTCCGACAATCGTAAATGCCCCAAGACTCAATACTGAAATCAAATTAATATAGACAATCAATGAACTGGAGAGTCCGGTGTTAATACATTTACTTTATGTATGTCTTGTATCTGTTTTGTAAAAACTAACCTGAGGCAATGTTAAGCGGAAACATATATTTAGTTCTGTTGTTCTGTACAAATCTCATATAATCCGCTTTATATATAGTGGCCGTGTGGAACTAACTGGCCTGTGTTTTAAACCTCCTGTCCCGGCAATCTTTTCGGTTTCCACATGTTAAAAGACAGATAATCCCTCAATGTTAAATGTTATCTTAACGATTTGTAAAGCTTTTTTTCAAAGGCTAAGGACATATGCATAACGTAGTTAGTCTTACCAAGATCGATAGTTGATATTTTGTATGGTCAACAAATAAATAAAACCCGCAAACAATATTAAAAGAGATATTTTATGGCCAGTGTGTGAGAATTTGGTTACAGTGATTGCAGTGTCAATAGTTTCATTAACAAAGCAGTGTATAAGAAACGACGGTTACAATACACGCCCGATTAAAAGGCATGTTCTCGTGATTACCTTTGTGAATATACACCATGTGGTTTGGTGGAAACGTAAAAGGAAACACTTGTTAAGTTTTTGGTCTGTTGTGGTCATGAATAAAGCTATTTGTGTTAAAATATAACAAACAATTATGTTTCAATTAATACATATTAAGATTTTCCCGGCAAGAGTTGTTACGTAGCCGTATGGGGTTTTAGCAATATTTTTTCCCCATACGCATACATCATCAAACTTCTGATGAATCAAATGTGTTAGATTTTTAATCATTTGACATTAAAAACCGAAAACAAAAACAGCACCAATTGATGGAAACGGGTTTTAAAGACATGTTTCGTCAGATGAGAATAAGTTTTAACAAATGCTTGCGGACATTTAAGAGAAGCATCGATGTACGGTTTACCGAAACGAATCCGTTTGTCGATTTTCAGGTATATAAGTGAGTCACACGATGTGGCTCAGGTAACCGCGGGGAGGGTTTTTACGAAGTTTCTTCCCAGTTTTCCACCGTAATTTGGCAAGAAGTGTGATGTTGACAATTCCTCGTCATATAAGTGACCCTTCGGTACGACGTTAAACCCCAGTCAAACTAACATACAAAGGTGATATGGACTCCAGTTATTATAGGCGTTATATACCTCGTCTTACTTAGCATTTTGAAGAGGTTTTAGTAGATCAAGCGCGTACTTACTGGAGAGCAGTTGAACGTCGCCTTATCGGGTTTTACCGCAGATAACTAGTCTAAAACAGTTTTAAATGCAGGAAAATAGCAGCTTTGGTTTCCTTTGACGGCCAAATATATATATTTCATCTGATTAATAGGAATTAAAAAAGGAACCTAGGTTTGTTTATGAACTCAAAAGTAACTGAAATAAAACATCTAATGAGTACAAACTGTTTGTGTTAAGGATGAGAATTACTACGAACTCATCACACTATTTAAATAGTCGTGGTGTAATTTTACATTCTACAGAATTATTTAATGTTCTCATAATTTTTCACGAAATGCACACAGCCAGAATGTATATAAACGGACCGAAAAGCTAGTTACAAAACGCATACAAGTACTTTAAATCTGTGTCGACTGTAGCAGTTTTCAGGGATAGAATATTCAGACTAGCGAATTTTCGCTTGAAAAATGACTTACATACGTGCGACTACAAAATACAACGAAATAAGGGTAAACCAACAAACCAATTTAAGAAGAATTTCGCAATGTCATCGCATCCGTATTTAACTGGGAGATGGTAGTACGTTAGTTTTAGGTGCGCTACAAGAGATATGTTTAATATTATCTAAATTGTTATTTTATTAGACCACAGGGTCTGCCAGCTGGGCCGAAGAGGGTAATGGCCGCGACGCTTTTTTCTACGGGATTCCATCGGTTGAAATTTTTTTTCAATCCAAAAACGTTTGCTAAACAATAAACTGATTTAGTTTAAAAATATTTCTCACTGTTGAATAATGACTGGTCTTTTCTGGAATCCACGCACAGGACTGTCGACATAGGGTCACATTTTTGGAAAATTATGTGAAAATATAATCTCCTTTATTGTCCTATATTTCATAAATTTGCACTTACGTGAAATCGGATTGCAAGGTGAAAAAAATTCACATAGGCCTGCATATCAAGTTGTGGGAGAATTGGTGTTACAGTTTGGAAAACTGTTGTTCAATGCTTAAAATGTACCACAACTTGTGGTTGTTGTCTACTGTGGTCATTCGAATAATCAAATTGTGTTAAATATAACAAATACTGACGTTTCAATTGATTGATGTAAGGCTAATCTAGATCTTCCCGCTAGGGGCGCTGGTGTCTTAAAACCGAAGTACTGACTCCGAAAAACTTAGTCCATTTCAAAAACAACAGTCACTGACATGAGGTTTTGTAAATATTATCTTTAAATGTCTACAAATATGCGTTTGGGGCAGATTGCTTTATTGCTTGATTGGTCTTTTATGCTGTGCTTCAGGGTACTTCACTTATATTACGGCGGTGTATTCGAGAAAAAATTGAGACACCATAGCACAGCCATGAAATAATAAGTTGTTTGTTTTACTTCCAGAAAGTTAATCTCCGGCCATACTACACAGAAAAGACACCATTGCTACTCTCCGAACAAACTGCCATTCGCAAGATAGTGTATACAGGGAAAAGACATTGTGCAATCAGCATAATGAATTATTCCCCGTTCGCTTACGCCATAAAGTTTCTGAGTAATCAAATGCTGCTTCGATTTTTATTAAATATCAATATAAAAAAACTACATTTTAACTGCGTAAAAAACGGTATCAAAACAAGATTTGTCATAGGAAAATAAGATCATATATATAATAGTGGGCATTTTATAGACACGATTGTTGGTTACCGTTGCTTTTCGAATGGACCAAGGTTTGTTCTGTTATCAAAATATTGAAGATTCTCACCTTGGTCACAGGGCTGTTTTGAAAAAAAATATTCAACTTATGCGCATTTTAAAAGTAATTGCCTTTAATAATAATAAAGAGAAATAGTTATTTAAAGGGGAGCAACTTGCATAAAGAAAATGTAATTAACGCTTCAATTGTTTAAATTGGTAGTTTTTCATACACATATTTAAATAGATAAATTCATACTTGCTTAGGGGTATTTCACTTATATGATTGCGACGTATTTCAAGAATAATTGAAATTAACACAACGATAAAATTTGAAAGGTTTGAGTTCCGGGAAAGATCTCAGTTTGCTAAAAGTTCGAACATAAAAACTGTTCATCATAAGAAAGTGTCTAATCAATTTGTAAATCAAAACTTATGTATATAACATAATCATGTTTACCTTTCAAAAGACAGGAGGAGCTTTTGTAATCTAAGAGTTTAACACAATATTTATACGGTTATCGTTAAAAAGGGTTATATATGTATACAATTAAACAAACAATTTGTTTCAAATCTCTCTCTTATGCGCTTGTCTCCATCAGATAATACAGAATATGGCTATAATCAAATTATCTTTTCCCTAATGTGTTGAAATTGAAGAAACTTGTGTACAGTACATTGCAATAAAACGCTGTTGGTTCGAATAGCTCATGTCATATTAGAGGAGCCCTTATGGATCAAACTTAAGTAAAAATCTTGAGAGTAGGCAATTTACCGCATAATGTTAACTACGCCGAGTAGCTATATTAAATGTATGAGAGAACATATCGCCTGTACTACATAGGTAGCTGACGATGTGTGACGACTTCAATGGTTTGAAAAAGAAAATACGATATCAGCCATTATATCTCTTACAATATAGCTCCATATATCCTTAAAAGACATAAATCCTTGCGGGCTTAGATATTTTTGTTCGTTGGTTTGATTGAGGTTTAACGCCATACTTACACCTACTCACATGGCGGTGTGCCAGTCTTGTGGGTGTAGGAAACCACCCTCGATGCCACTAAGAACAAACAAAGACCTCCGCCCCTATATAGTTAGTTTACTCGAGGTTTGTCTCCAAATCCCACTTTTATTTGTTGTTGTTGTTAATCTTTTCGTAGTATTCCTGTTAGCATTCATTACACAGTAGTTATTAGAATAGATTGTAGAGGCCACAACCACTGTTTAAATGGGCACCACATATGCCAGCGAACAATAGCTGTTCAAAAAGAGTCGTCAGTTCGAGTTAATGTGGCTGACAACTATGTATTGATTTGTTGGGTTATTCATCAGTGAAGCCGATTTATTGATCATGCTAAAGTGTGACTCGTCGACCTTCCATAACAAAACAACAGTGTAACCATTCAATATAGTGTTTAAGTGGACTGACGGACGCTAGATTTAATGGTTCATGATTTCGACACAATGTTTTAAAGCCTGATACGCTGCCAGACCAGACAATGAATCGTCCCCTGGAAAATAAGCCAGTCACAAAATCCGTCCGTGTTATAACTAAGTGTGGTATATAACGTGAACTGTGCTTTGAAGGGAGGCATAGGGTCAACAAGACCATTTCATATGTTCCTTTTTTCCGTCATCTAAGTGAATACATGTAACATTCCTCTGGTATAAAATTATCGTAGGGAAATATTTAGGTACACAAGACTGATTTAAACACCAAATCATTTTAACGATATGAGAATGTATTAGTATTTGCTGATAGGTGTCGTGCCTGGTTTGCTTGACAACATGTAATAACGTGTGTCCGTTAACACATTTACTTATTCTCCAAACAGTCTAATTAGTAAGGGTGACATTACGTGTAAACGATTGTATCCGGTACGGTTGTTATGTGCACGTAAGTTTATAGACACGTTGACCAATATTCTGAAGAAATTACTCGTTGTGTAACAATATTATCGGGAGTACTACTTACCAAAACAAAGTATAGGAAATTGAACCAAAATCCTGAAGATAACAAAAGCTGGTTTCTTTTCGTTACATTTGTTAAATGCTTCAGTTTCAACAGTGGCTTCAAGGGCTTCCTCGATGTAGTCCACGGCCATATCTTTAGTTTAGTCCATTAAAATCTGAAATACAGGTGATACCGACTTGGCCTTACACAGCTCTGTACATCCTAGTTTTTCACTCAGCGAAGTGGGGTTTTAGTCCTTTGTTGTCTAGGATCTCTGTTGACATTTGTTGGCTATGTGGTTTTCGCCTCGGTGTATATACAGTCCTTATACCTGACTCACAACAGGTATAAGGTACAAAATCTACCTAACGTATTCACAGTAAGCTATAATGCTAGGATTCCATCCCTATCGTCCTATAGAACAGGAGACTTCCTGAATGTAAATAGATTTTGTGACGCGGTGTTATATATATCCTGAACGTATGTAACGAAGCATGTTGAGTTTACGCTGCCACTCTTCTACATATAAACTTTATATTATACGGTTGATCGCCTTACACTGCTAGCTTTGAATCGCGTTTGTCCCCCCAGGGAGCAGGTATGACTGTACACTTAGGGGGGTCGACCAGGCGGGACGCTGTTCAGACATGACACCCTTGTGACCGGAGAACATTCAGAACACTCAGCCTGTTGTTTCTACAGTGTCTCATCCTTCAGGTTAATGTTTATCTAAGTTGAAGCATAGAGTTATAGCAGAAGAAGCAACTCGCTGGTCGGGACAGGTGACTGTGCCAGACTTGCCCCCTGTTGAATAGTTTTGACTGTCAGGGTTTTGCTTTGATGTTCATTGATCATTTCCGCAAGAACCCTATATGCGCAAAACAAATGCACCAAAGGGCATCGATTTGTTTTATGCGCATTAACACAATTTGTAACCTGTCCCTTTCACGCTATCTGGACGTAAGATACTCACATAAAAGTGATGAAAAGTTTTGTAATTAAAATAATTTAAAAATATTATTTTGCAATAGAAGTTTAAAGTTTGTCACATATTTCCCCATTAGAAGGATTTTCAAAAATGTGCATATTGCTTCACACATGAATAATATATTATATTTTATAGACTAACTGTGCGACGGTGACCCGGTTTGAGTAAAATCGGCTATTTAAAAACGGAAGATTTACATATTAAATTAACAAGGGTAAATCCGCTAAAATCTTAAAATTCAGCATTTTGAAGTAGCAATTTAAATAACTTCTGCATTTCTGCGAGTCTATTCCTACACTGCGAAGTAGATTGAACTGTGTTCTTATAACATTATATCCCTCTTCCGCGACGGTTAAAGCAGTACAAAGATATATGTTATAAAAAAACAGTGGTCTTATGTTTCCTTTGATTGCTAATAATGTTTGTTACTTGTTAAACATAAACTATTTACCCC
Source organism: Mopalia muscosa (assembly GCA_031763545.1). Classification (NCBI taxonomy): domain Eukaryota; kingdom Metazoa; phylum Mollusca; class Polyplacophora; order Chitonida; family Mopaliidae; genus Mopalia; species Mopalia muscosa. The sequence goes on along the minus strand of JARFOD010095248.1, from coordinate 6,411 downwards.
CTGGAGCTAATCGAAACACCATGGGAACCCAGTATTTTCGTTATTTTGGGATAACACTTTCTTAGTTAGAACATATGCCTGTTCAGAAAATTTTGTAGGTTGAAACCCGTCCGGGAATCGAACCCACGACCCTCAGAGTTAGGAATCGAATCGCCAGCAGTAAATGCATTGGAACCCGCCTTATTAGTATTTGTTAACTATCACTTTTAACAGCATTGTGTTGTTGTAAATTGGATTATATGCCGCAAAACTGTTGTATTTTTAATATTTATTGATTTAAACGTTGCTCTGGAAGCTATGAGCATGTTAACAAGCCAATACGACACGCAGCATAGTGCCGTTATATATAAGGTAATGGTTACATGTTGCATTAGTAAAAAAACAGCCAAGTATTTTAACTTGCTCGGGGAACATGAGAAGTTAATGTGCAAAACTTATCGTGCAGCGATGAAGCATAACATTGTAATATTGAGACCAGTATACATGTATTCAATAACATTTACAGAACAACAAGAGCAATGCGTGTCTGTGATAAAGATCCAAAAGGCGTTGCTATTATAGGATGTATGTCGCATGTTGATTCTGTGTGTCCTTATATAATTGTGTGTCTCCTTACAATAATAAAGAATGTGATTTTTCACATGTCAGTCCGTCATGTAAGATATGAGCATATGACATGAATTTCAGTGCCAGGGTTAGATTTAGGTTAGGGTTAGGTTTCGTGTTGTTCTTTAGAGTTAGTGCAAGGGTAAATTTTAGGGTTAGGTTTAACCCTAACCCAGAACTAAAAATTGACATGACGGATAGGCCGTTTCAAAGCTGCATCTGGTGGAGCAGTTCCTTTAACCATACGTTGTTGTTGTTTTGTAGATGGTGGACAATCGCATCTAACATATGACTAGCTTTACGGGTATGGAGACCTTAGCTATAATTTAATATAAAATAAAGTCTCATTAAGTCGTCGCTGAGAACTCTGCAGTCATTTTGAAGCCAATCAACTTTTTAAATGGTTAAAACAGTTCTCATCAACAGAAGAAAGCTCTAACCTCATTAATAAAAGACAGATATGTTTACAAAGTAGCGAGGCAAAAATAACGGTCACAATTTGAGTTTTATTTATTTATTGTTCAACGCTTGGCTGACTAAAATTTCTGTTTTCTTCATCATTGTAAGAACAATCGTTTTAACGGGAAATTAAATGGTTATTCATGTAGGAAAAAATAATTTTGAAATATTGCTTTTAAGCTATATGAAATGTGAAAAAAACAGTTCGTCGGAGCTGGGATTACAACATGCATGTATATTGAAAGCCCAGGTATGAGCAGGATACGGGGGTGTCGCGTGATTCGAATATCTTTAAAACAAACATTTTAAACCAATTAACAGATATAAATATAAATAAGTTGATAACTTGTCTTGATTCAACGTTACTAATACAATGCAAGTCAAAGTAGCGAACAGTTAATTGTATTTACATCCAAACGAAATATTTATCGTTCTTAAAGTGCAGGACCCGATTACACCCAAAAAATTATGCTGAAGTCAAAATGTTAAAATACCTAGGATGTCTTAATCATTGGGCATTATTATAATAATGTAGGTAAGTAATATTAAATGTATAGCTGTAAATACTATAATGACAAGTGGCACGAATCTCAAATTGAGTATATTTGCTTAGATCATCAAAATGCTTTGTAGAATTGGTCACGGCAGAGCTCAACATCTGAATAACATTGACGTCAAAGAGAGAAAAAAAACTTCCTCTCAATCACACACGTCAAACCAATCGTATTCTCGCGAGAGGCCATCGTGGATTAATATTCGCTAAAATTTTGAGACGTCATTTGCCTTGGATCAGCATATGAAATGAGTACAAAACAAGGTGTATTCTAGAGTTATATGTCTCCACGCAGGAAGTAAACCCGGTTATATTTTATAATGATGTCAAATGGCATTTCTGATTTAAACTCGTCTCCATATTGTATTTTCGCCCGACGGAGGGGAGGTGTATACTTTACAAAGTTATACCACACTGGCCCAGTGATGTTAACATCAAATACAGTGCGCCAAGTATCGATGTTTGAAATGAGTGCACAGTTTTATGTCATTGCTGTATAAAGATCGAATGTTTATGAAATATTTGTTTGCTTTGGCTGTAATTTTGTTAAATATACATTTACTTATTGTCGAGCTTAACTAGCAATTGTAAAATAAGCTTACTCTAGAACGTAATATATGGCCATACTCGTTTGTTCATATTGTTCCGATGCGTTGCTCTTAATGGGTTGTTATTAATAAACACGTACCTACAGACTAAGCAGCGTTAACAACACAAATAAAATCAGGTTCCATTATTTATAATATATTGTACCTCTATTGTGTGTAATTTAAAACAAATAGCACATAAAACTAGAGGTAGTATGTTTCAAGCATAGTCACGTTGTCTTTACTTAGCAATGTAGGAACATCGATTTTTCCTAATAGCAAAACCCTTCTATTTTACGATAGCGTTAGTCTGGATATTTAACGTTGGAGAACACGGCAATATCATAAGTGAAATACACGTACTATTAAATACGTGAATAAACACCAACCAATCGATCAGCAAACAAACCTATCAAGCAATCGATAAATCAATCAATCAATCAATCGATCAATTAACCAACCAATAAATCAATCAATTACGCAGTCAATCAATCAACTACTAACGAAATAGACAGCCAACCGACCAATCCATTGTACTATGTTTTAAACTGTCACTTATGATTTGTAGTGTTTGTAAATATATGTATCGCCTCGTACAGGGTATATTTATAGTTTATATATGCTGATTTAATAATCGATTATTCAACATAGACATGGTGTTTCCAATGGAGAACATTGATCGCCTCAAATATGCAGGGGAGCGTGTGTGCCACATATGTTTTATCGGGTCACATGTTTACTATATGATTTATATATTCGTAGTCATTATTATCACAATAGAATCATAACGTTTGAATTTACTACTCTTAGCAAAATTAATGTTTGTATTATTACAGTGGCTTTTAGACCGATATTTAACTGCACTCCGTCTGAGTTAAGGTGTACCAACATAAGGTCTTCGTAATCTGGGTCCGAGGCCGTGGCTTAGCTAGTGCGCTAACTAGTCCTATTTCGATGTACTTTTCAAAGGATCGAGTTCATCTGTCATCCTTCAGATATATAACTGAGTCACACGATGTAGCTCCGGCAATGGTGGGGTGGTTTTTACGAGGTTTTCTCCATAATTAGGCAAGGAGCAGTGTGAAGTGGATAATCCATCATATAAGTGAAATAACCTTGAGTACGACGTCAATCAATCAATCAAACGAACAGTTGTAGTCTGTTGTCGCCTGTAGATCATCGCTAGATCTTCTTCATGTTGTACCTTAGATTAAAGAGCACCAGGCCCCTACCCTCCGCTCAACCATAACATAATCCAGTATTAATATGATTCAATACGGGGGTTTAGAGTTATGACCTTACGACACACCTTGGTATTTTCTTGTTACAATTTAAAATCTATATTTATCTGTAAACCGACAACCCAAATGGTTGATACGTAGAATTTTTTTTATTTTTTATATTCATATATATTCACTGCACGATTTACAGCTTGTTTGATTAAACATTTCGGTGTATATGTGGACAAATAGGGATTTGAAAATCTATCTTTTTTTAATAGTGACATCTGAGTGATTCTCGACTGACGAAAAAACACGTGACTGGTATCTATAGAAACATCGCCGCCATTTTGTTTTTTCTCCAGAATTTTGACGAAATGTTCAGTGGTTTTTGCCACTAGGCTGGCTGCCCTACCTTGCTAGGATATCCAGTCTCAGCCGCTTGGATTATATATTTGGTAATGACAAACCGATGAGGTTGTGATGACCCACCTAGTTATTTTGGTGTTGCTTGCAACAGGAGACAGGGGCATCTTTCGAAATCCTTTATGGTGTCTGTTTGTTTTATAGGCTTGTGACAGATTTAATACACACTACTAGCAAGCTAATTTTAACACATGACGTCAATTTGAACAGATAATCTTGGTCTAAAAATTGAAAAACTACAACCGTTGCTTTATATCTTCAAAGCTTTCAAAGTGCGATATCCTTGATAACGACACTTAAACCCCAATCAAAAAGGGGGTTAACTTTTTAAAAGTTTAACATTGCCCTTTTGGAATAAACAACATTTTGATTGCATCATTTGTGGTTGTAGTAAATCGTAGATGCAAATACGCATCTCACTAGTATAGACTAGCATTGTACAGTCAATAGATAAGTAAATGGTTGCCCCATTTGATTACAACCGGAAGCGGGCTTACCTCCAAACCTTATGTACAGCCCGCTTGGTCATAAAGTTAGTACCAATTTGAATGTCTAAATGTAGCGATATTCGCTTAAACGGCGTAAATTGTGCGGTCGTTGCAAGACAAATTAAAGCTGTATTAATATACCGGGACTATGCTTTGGTAAAATAAAACAAACAAATTATAAAGAATCTAACAAGTTTAATCATTTTTAAATGGGACAAAAATTTTTCGATATTATGTTGACCTATAGGTTTTTTAACTTGTATGCATCTTTTTATATAGTGATAGAGCCCCTTCGTCACTTCCTGGTAAGACGGTAATGGTGTGGGTTAAATTTATCCCAAAGTTCCCAGTTTGCGTTAAAAAGCTAGACAGTACTTGATGGTTACAAAATGTCGTTGCCGGTTTACTGAAATAGTACCATACAGGTCAGAGTCGATATCTGGCATTAGATCACTACAGAGGTTGTGTCGAATTTAGTCTGAAAATAAAAAGCTTTTATTATATGTTTTTAAGTGTAGAGCGAGAACATTGAATTACCTGAGCCCGGATTCGAACTCCTGTATCTGGCTTGCAGAACCTGGGGCCAGTTCCACAAAGATTTTCTGACTTAAGTCAAATAATAAATTTGATATTTTTGCCACTTGCTTTCACTTAGTTTTAAATTAATACCTGTAATTGTGACTTACTTACGTTATAATACTTATGCAAAAATATTAACAATAAAAACAGAGAAATGTGAGGACCTTTAAACATTTTGACTCAAGTATTAAACTGCTTTGTGGAATAGGGTCCGGCTTTCTAGCCAACAGAGCAAATATATACATTTCTGAACTTTTTAGTTGACTTTATTTGGTATTAATATGGATCATATGAGTTTGGCCTAATGAGGTCAACTTTGATGCATGAATAAACTGTGTAGTGATGCGTTATTCAGCTGTTTTTATATTATGGGGCTGATCTCGGATGATCCTTCTCACCAGTTTTTGTTGGTATCTCACAAACTCAATCATCATCACCTGCCAAACTTTGTATTGTGAACTCGGGGAAGGCTGATAAGGGTAACCCCGGGATGTTTTCTCCCAAATAAAGTTCAGGATGGAGAAAACAACTCGTAAACATTACGGCTTATGAAAAAAATAATTGTGGTCTGATTATTACGGGCGACATCCGCCTTGATATTTTGTATCCTGTACACTTTAAGCTCGTGGCTTATGTTAGCATGACCTAGAACGTCACACCAACAGTTTTACTCTAAATCGATATATATATTTCAAATGTTGGCATTCTAATCAAGAGTTCACGCTGTATCTATAGTAACCTTCGTCAATAAAACGTGTGTAGGCCTACTATACCATTTCTTAGTTAGTACTATATTATATGACCATTGATTTAAATATTAAAGTCAGATTTAAAACGAAGAAGAAAAACAACATTGACAAATTAAAATGTATTCATAGGCCTGTGCAACCAGGACCGCCTTGTAAATATTGTGCTATATCCGTTTTAATGGTGGTACAGACCTTTTTCTTAGTAAATAGGCGATATTCTTAACATTAAAAAAAAATGTAGTCTTCCGAGTTGAGTAAAGATTCTGTCATGAAAATAGGAATAACTAATACTTTATCAACTGCATCAGTTATGCTCACTGGAGGTGATTTGCATATTCACTTTAATCTTATAATAAGATAAGTGCAGTGTTTACAACATTATAATATATACACCTTGTGACAATCTACAGAAATCTGTAAGTCGTATCTTTTACGTCAGTGAACCAAAAACATTAATGCTTGATGTTTTATGCCGTGTTTAAGGATATTTTACTGATATGACGGTGATGTTTTCAAACAAAAATTGACACTAGCACTACCAGGATGTGAATTGTTTCCATCATGTATGAAAGTTAATTTTCCTCCAGTGCTAAGTAAAGACAGTATTGCTACTCTTCAAACAAACTACCCTTGGCCACAGGGCGTTAGTGTATCAGACAGCGTGCCGAAGTTTGTCGGAATTTTGAAACAAATGCTTTGTTTAATAATTAAGAGCAATGTGTCTGTTTGCAAACTGTGCTAACC
>JARFOD010095237.1:0-17226 GCA_031763545.1 Mopalia muscosa | reverse complement strand
GACGGTTTTCAATCTTATTATTGCAAAGGGAGATAACTTATACGTGTCAACTCGGGCGAGAAACTCAAATAAAACTTATTTTAAACGTCCGAAAAGAAAGAAGGAGTGTGTGTGTTTATTGTGATTTTTCTATAAATTTTTTTTTTTTTTAAATTTGAACAAAATCTGATATATGTTTTGAGAGGCTGGCAGAGCGGCGGATGAAATTCCAACCTTCACCATGGGTTGAGATACGCGGGATGTAGGCCTAAGAGGGAGGAATTAGCCCTATTCATTGTGCTACCTCACATATAGTTCTTAATACAAATGATGTGTTTTCTTTTTTATTTGTTCTGCTCCTGCAAATTGTTTTTGATGGAGTATTTGGGATTTATGTGAAGTACTTTATTGGAGTTTTCTAGCCAGTGTAATATTACAGTCCAAATAGGTGACATTTGGTGTATTTAACACTATTTGATGGATGGGTTACTCGGCTGTCGTTTACATTCTGAAGTTAGCTTGGCAACCACATATCACATTATAGGAAAGCTAACCAAAAATTCCAGCGGTCATGATCTGTCAAGGTTTTTTATGGTGAACTTAAAAATTACCGATAAAGGTATGTGCCAGGCGTTTTTGCCCAAAAATGGAAGGGAGCTGTGAAGAGCAAACGTTAACATTACGTGGTCTTATGTGTATCATTTATCATTTATGTGCCGTCTAGTTGACACAAAATGGCGTAATGTTAACGAGACCCAATGAAGTATAGGTCAGTAAGTGGGTCGATAAAGTAATGACATAATGATATTGCCACCTGATATGTGTATTATTTATCATTTATGTGCTGTCTAGATGACACATCAGGTGGTAATATTATTATGTCATTTGATCGACCCACTTACTGACCTATACTTCTCTGTCCTAATGTTCAAGAATAAACCGTTAAACGACACATGATAGCGATGGGGGAGGGAGGGGAGGGGGGGGGGGGGCATAATTCGGACTGGTTTGCAGCAAAATAAATCCTCGGTACGCCTCCCCATCATGTAAAACAAACAAAAACAATACAAATAACTGGTACATAGATTTCAGAAGTGATAATTGGCTAATCAATCAAATCAACTAAAGATAAGTATGTTATCAGATATATAGGTAGATTATAGCTCTGGTCGTATTGTTATTGTAACATTGATCTGGTCAAGCGGTCTATTAGTGTTCAAGACACAGTCAAGAATGGACCGTGTTAGACAATTAGCCAGGGAGGCCGGGTAAGAGTTTTACAATATATATAGCATTTATTTATCACCAAAGACAGACCGAAAAAATCGTTTAAATAGGTAGCATAATCCTAGTTCGTTGTACCGTTCCCGGTTCCAGTCCGACTGTCGACCATCAGGTATACGAGTGCGTTACACGATGTGACTGGCAATCTCGGGAGTGCTGCTTACGAGGTTTCAACCCGGAATTTCCACCATATATGTACAAGCAAACAGTGAGAAATTGATAATCCGTCGAAATATAAGTGAAATTCTCTTGACTACGAAATTAAAGTCCAATCAACATAACAAACAAATCAAATCATGGGTAGAAATCTATGTCCGAGTCATTTTTATTTCGAGCTATTCTGTATCACAACCATTGGCGCACCTGGCACATTCATTCAGCGACGCCTTTCATCGGCTCAATCGGAACATGTACTTTTACAAACCAATATTTTAAACATATGAAAGAAGTAGGGTCACTACACGGATATGTGCTTGAAATAGAGCAATAAAACATTGGACGTTTTAATATAATTTTTGGAGCAACCCAATTATACATTATTTAGCAATATTTTCTGGGTATAAACTGGCCATTTTAGAGGATCCTTAACAAAAAATCTAAATTTAGGGTAAACCTCTGTTAGGCAACACACGTAATGCAAACAGTAAAGAAATCCGACAAGAAAATATATTTTTTTCTTTCAAAAACATCTGCGAATTACCTCTAAAACATTTCTCCAAATCTGATAAATTTAACACAGAGTTTATGCCGAGAGCATTACGCCATGGTCGAAAATATCCAAGGGAGATAGTTCTGTATTTTTAGTCTAATGCCGGTGATCAGTTGCCGACGTATTTAACCATATTGCTTAATATTCTGGGGAAGATTCGCAAATTGTTTTGACTCTGTTTAACTGTTCTGTTAATTTTGTCCTTTCGAAGGTTTTATTTATATCTCTCTAGCTATTGTTATATAACTTTTTATTTAATATATACAAGAATCTGTCATATTTTTGGGGTCTATGGTCTATAATATAATACTGAGGACGAGCAATACATGGATTTATTATTTGTTGAAATATTTATGACGTCATTGGTAGAGCATATGTCGTCTCAACAGGATTGGATAAGGCTTTATATAGGCTGTCAAATTTCTTCAATGGTGATAAAGCTGATACGGGCAAGCAAAACTACGTTTTACCAACCATTTTGTTTGCCGCGATTTAGACCAGTATCAAAGTTCGTTCAGAATTCAAATTACAAACACATAAACTAAAAGACTAACTTTTAGGGAAAGTTAAACGGTAGAGTTAACCCGGAGAGTTACCGTCAATGCTGAAGACTGGCAAACATCTCGTCACTTAAAAGCTTATATTTATGGTTAAATTTATTAAATGTTTCTATCCTTTATGAACTCATATAAACCTGTATTACCTTAATAAATCTAATGATTGGCCGATTGAGTCAATTTAATTAAGTGTTGTTTTGTCCACTCCAGGCCTGTGTTCAACGTTAAGAAAATATATATAATTCTAAAAAGAATGGGAGTCTCGGGAAGTTGGTAAGGGAGGTAATTTTATCCTGGCAAAGCGGTCCTCTGACGTCAGAGCATTCGTGATAGTGGAGCTTTTACATGACGTCAAACACATTTTTGCATTATGACGTTCCCTGTCATAAGGATGTCGATAACTCAAAACCGAAGAATCGTCCTAAACTACCAGACACAACATTCAAAATAGATCTCTTCCAGGAGTTGTTATGTAATACAACATCGAAGAGTTTTAATCAAATAAGGTTCTCTTTCTAAACGTTTTGTTTAATTTCCTTTACAGAGTTATTTGTGTTATTTTCAATCGACATGATTTCAAAATAATCTTATGTCGATTGGCGGATTGATTATTGTTTCACACCACATTCAGCGATATTTCAGCTACGCGTTGGTGAGATCACATTTTCAATTTAAAAACAACATAAATGAGCAATAACTTGAACTGAAAAGGATATACGTAATTATCAGTTTATTAAATGCACCATCTTGATCTAAAAATAATTGCGCACATTGTGGCTAAATTGTAACTTCTACTGATCAATTTTATGATGTACACTTGATGACAGCATCGCCAGGAATGTTGACAAACGAGTCCTTCATAGGGGTGAGTGTTTAGAACAGTGAACCAAATGACCATGAGAAGAGAAAAGTTATGGACAGCTATTGAGGACATGAATTATAACCAAGCGATTGTTTGCCCTATTCCGAATGGAATATTAAATTTCACTAAATTTTTAGATTGTTGAAATATATATTTATATTTTTAATATAAATTTATATAGGTTGGTTGTGTGTAAGACAAGCAAGGCCATAAGGCGGCTCTCACAAGCTTTAAAAGTCCGGTATTTCTTCACTGTTAATTTGTAGCCTTCTATCGTCAACGTACTGTTTCCACTTTATATACGTAGAAAACTATTTTGTGCATTGGTCCAAATGATCCATTGGCCCATTGGCCCATTAGCGATGTTTTTTCCGAGCTTCTCCCCAATGCAACCCCTTGTAGGACCGTGCCCATCTTGCCCATCTTTCCGAGACAAGGCGCAAAAGAAGATCGTCACATTGAGCCTCTTTCTTTCCTATATCATACGTCATACGCCGCCCTAAATATGGGCGAAAACTAATGTGCGATGGCTTGGCATAGCGTACGAGAGTTGCCTTAGTCTCGCAAACAATAGAAACTCTCCCGATAATACGATTGGTCTTGAGCCTTGAAATGGGAAGATGGTGTACCGTACCAGGCCGATGCAACGTCTTCCATTGGTTCCCTCAGAACTTGAAGGCGACTATCATTCATTGGTTCCCTCAGACCTTGAAGGCAACTATCAGAAGACGTGGCACTTACAATCGGAGCAGGTTTACATGTGAGTCAGATTTACCGTCCTGTATTGATTTACAAAATAGGTAATATAACTGTTTGTATTCTGGTGTGAGATGCTCAGTCCTCCAAAGGTTTTGTAATGAAGAGTAGCTGGGAATAAAACAATTGGCTGGCGATGACGATGTAGCGAATTTCCGACCAACGTCTATACAAAGCTGTGTGACAGAAAGCAAATTTCGCGTACAAGCAGTTCGCAAGCACGTATCCTCTAAGTAAGTTGATTGAAAACAAAAAAATGCCAACAATGGAGAACTATGTTAGAGCCCACGCAACAGAGTGAGCTCCTTAGAGGTTAAATGAAGAGTCTGACAATTTTTTCTCCACTGGTAAGTCTAGGGAATTTGCACATGCTGATTGCGCAAGGAGATGAGTGAAGTCTAGAATCACATAACTGTCATAATATTGTCGCATACGCTTATAGTGATGCGGACAGAATATAACGTAAGGGATGACGATTGATCGTCCCCGGTTCGAACAGCTTGTAGCATCGTCGTATGAATGCATGTTCGCGAGCAGCCGTATAGCATACGACACGTAAGATTGAATGTACTCTGATGATGGGTTGTAAGGTGTTATGTGTTCGGATGATTGGTTGTAAGGTGTTATGTGCTCTGATGATGGGTTGTAAGGTGTTATGTGCTCTGATGATGGGTTGTCAGGTGTTATGTGTTGGGATGACGGATTGTATTTGTCAAGAACATGGCAGCCATTCGATCAAATATGCCGTCATTTCACATTAACAGTACCTGGGATATAGTATCCCAGATAGTACACAGTAATGAGGGGGACACACGGGAGACTAGAATCTCCCGATCGCGGCGATTGTGCCAATCGCTAAAAAAATCGCCACGTATGTTCAGGCCAGCGAGAAGTTGGCGGACTTTAAAGTGGACCCTGCAGAGAAAGAAACATCAATGGGAAGGGTTTGTTGTATGATCCGTTTTATTTGCCAGCTGCTTTGTCCATTGTATGGAACGGAAATCCGTATAGGGGGACCAGGAGTTTGTCTAGTAGTGTCAGGTGATTGGATGTTATTTATAGCTTTCTGGACTGTACTGGGAGGGTACTGGTTAGAGATAATAAACACATTGTTGAGGTGAAAAGTAAAGAAGGATCCTAAAGGCAGTGCTTATAAGATTAATTGTGATTGTGGCCAGTCATATATTGGACAAAGTTGCCGAACGCTGTCCGTGGGAATCAAGGAGCATCAGACAGCAGCCCGCAAGGGCACTCTGAAAAAGTCCGCAGTGGCTGAACACCTATCCCTTCATTCCAATCACTCCGTCTTATGGGACAATGTCAACATTATTTCTACTGACACAAAAAAATGGAAGAAATGCTTGCTACGCAAGGCGCTAGCCATTGAAAATCAAAAACCTCAATAGAACAGAGACGAAGGACATATAACGAAGGACAGTTAATTACTTAGGTAGTTACTTTGGAACATTAATCCTCTTAGTATACATGCTGCATGTTAGATATAGTACACAAGTAGTGCAACTCCGAAGAATGAAAGACTCATTTTGACTGAATATTTCGGCTGAATAATGGCGATGGCAAAATAAAGCCAAAATATTCAGTCAAAATGAGTCTTTCATTCTTCGGAGTTGCACTACTTGTGTACTATGTTAAAATTATCAGTGGAACTAATGGATTATGTTAGATATCTTATCTGTGTTTATGGTCCACACTGTTCACTAGAACATTTGACCTTGTTTATTTAACTACTTCATACTGGTATATAACTTCTACCTATCCTATTTGTCGTTAGTCAATTTACACCAAATGACGACACAGCCATATATATCGAAACGTTGTGTTCTATCACAAAACAAGAAGCGGTTATCCGAAATTGTATAATCATGTTACCACACTTCTTAATGTCGTTCAAAACTTATCAGAAGAATGTGTTTTGTGTGCGATATTTGTGAACGTCGTAATTTCTAGAAATTACGTTACGATGCGCCATAAATTAATCGGGCATCCGAAGAAAACAAACAAGAATATGATAACGGTGGCGTTCATGTTGATGGTTTTGAAAAAGAAGATTTGTTGTCCGCCAAGAATATCTCCGCCTGAACACCCATTGGCTAGATTTGAAACCGGATCGTATATCCCGAGAAGTTATGAAAACAAAGTGTTGTTTGGAAGAGATGTTCGAATTCCCATCGGGGAAAGCTTTAAGTTAAGCTGTACGGAGTAATACGAACAAGTCAGTGTTACCTTCGGAATTCCCGATGCACATCAAACCGAACGAAGACCAGCAAACCTCAGCGACTCGGACAATTCCGTACGATTCATTTGGGTCAACTGATACAAGTCAGTCATTTGCTAAGTCATTCCACCAATAAAATTACTATTGAACATGGTAGATTTGTTCTTGTTTGCTGTATCATTACCCACATAACGCCCACCAGGGTCAACTTAGCATCCTGCGGTGAGTGCCATCGATGGCGCAGGATGCCACAGAAAGGCGTCGTGACGCCGCATGACACCGCAGTACGCCACCGCGGCGAATGCGTGCCGAGGGGCGGGTGTGCTAGTTGAAAGTCCCCCCCCCCCCCACACCATGACCATGCACCCCCTGCGGGATGTCATGCCGCCACCCCCGCAGTCTGGTACGGCCGCCGCCGCTGTTGGGTCCGGTCGTGAAGGAGACGAGGACCATTGCCCGATAGTTACATGCTGTGACGTTCTGCGATGGTTTGACTGCTATGATGTTTCTGGTTAGCCAAGGGAGATATTTCTACTGATGAGTGCTTAGCACGCCTTGGTCTTCGTTGATGGGCCCGCTAAGCGGTGCTGTGAAATCTTTGCATGTCAATGGGTCGATATCTCAATTCGATGTTGAACCTCTCAATCCATGGTTGACACGACAGCAGCCTATATTATAACACTTCGATGCTACGGGTGGTTGGTTTTATATATAGCCTAATAAGAGACCAAAAAAGCTGCATCTTAATGCTACAACACGAGAAAGCAGACAGAACGAGGCCATGTTACTGAGAACGACGCCACACATCTTCTTTAAACCACTCCAACTGCAGCTAGACGTGTTTAGGTCACGCAGTCAACGTTGCACTCCATGACCCCCACAGCATCTCACCTCATCTCATGACAACCCTTCCTTATTCAGTAGTAAGATGCTACCCATCCGCTTCGCACTACATGATAAGTAACTCTTTCTTATAATGTGCTAGCTCAAATGGCATAATTCACATCGCAGCGCGCATAGCATCTTGGGAAGCCACACCTTCATCCAACCTCCTACGTCCCCAAGAGACTTCATGCTGCGGCGGTGTGTCCGACATGTTGGTTATGTTAGCTAAGGGAGATAACTCTGGATGTCTTTGTTGTGACGTTCACTTTATGACGCCAGAGGACGTGAATTATTGACGTAGTGGCGCATTTTGTCAGCGTCAAATTCACTGTATAACATTTGACATCCGAGTTGGTCATTTACACTGCCCATAACCCGCCACCATCATGCATAGAATTAGGCCTAATTCAGTAGGTATCAACCGCTGCGATCTCCATATACACAAAACATTAACTATTTCATAACGCACAAGCATGACTTATTATGTAATAGCAAATGATAACCGAGTTACTCTTCATGTACTACTACTATTTGAACCTGACCTATATGCATGTATGCGCATTGCTCTTGAAATTCGATCGGTGCATGACAAGACAGTTATTTATGAAATAGGACAGCTATACGAATATTTTATCTATATTGTAAAACTTATCTTATCGGTATAAGTAGCCAATGGCTAGTGTTTATCTTGGAAACCCAGACATTAAATGAAGTTTGATTTGATTTGATCTTCGTAGATTATAGCCCGTTATACAAAGTCACTGAGATCTTCCCGGGTGTGATATAGTCATATTGCAATAACTCACTTAAGATGGATGTTGTCTCCGAACAGATTAACCAGCTTGGCAAAACTATATTGTATAAAATGTTTTCCAAGCGCAAGCACACCAGTCAGATATAATAATAATAATTATTCTTTATTTCAGACACAAAAGATCCGTGTTATGCAACAGTACCGAATAAGTTTACTAAAAGACGGAATGTGGTTCATGACAAACATTGCACTAGCACCACAACTACGACTGTAATGTAGCAGCCAACTGAAAGCATTCTTATACATAACTCTGACGGCATTATAGTTCTTATTGGAGTAAACAGACCACATACGAAAACAATATATATTTGTACAAAAGGTGTTAAAACAAGCTCTCCTGATTAAAGACGAACAAAAAGCGAATTTCCTTAATAACACATTAGCACAGACTAATATCACTTTGCGTCTTTGTGACTCATTGTCTACATTGTTAGACAGATCTGCTATAAGCGCATGACCAATATATGTATAGGGTGTTGCAATATTAAGGACTGTACCATTCAGTTTCACAGAAGGTAAATTCACGCATTTGGATTTATTACCATTGAAAATGATATCATGTTCAAACGCATATTCACTAACAAAACTCAACAATGACTGCGGAGATTTAGGTTTTCTTTTCATATGAGGGGAAAACGTGTCGTTTTTAAATTCCTATGCTAAAGTAAGTTAGCACAAACATATGGATGCCTGAAATTGTTTTTAGTGAAATGTATTGGCAGGTCGGAGTAAACAGGATTTGTTGTTGTTTGAGATTTGCGGTGGATGGGAATACTTATGTTATAGAGTTGTATAAACTGCCAATATTGATGGACGTCAGCAGCCAGGTTTTAGAATAACTACATCTCTGCCGCGGTTATTATATACACCATTGGATATCATTCTTTCATTCGGATACATTATATTCCATTTGTATGGAGGGCTATATCGCAACAAACAAAACTTTGTCTTGTAAATATATTATACTAATGTTCCATTTCAATTGTAATCTGTACTTGTAATCAAATGTGGTTCGTCGCTATCAGAGTTTTGTGTGCAACAAATGGGCTCAACAAGGTGAAGTCGTGTCACCCCTGCTATTCTCAATCTATGTATATCTCCATGAACTTGACATGTCCTGAAAGGGAAGACCATTGATTTTCGGCCTTAACTTATTATATCGACCTGAGCATATTTTCAAAGACAATCATCTGTATTGCATTTGCCATCGAGTAACCATATAGCTGTTAATTAGTTAATTTAACAGACGGGGCTGACGTCACTATTCGAAAACACGGTCGGTAACCAGTGTGTCCGTTTGCTTATGGATACATTGGAAGGCATCTTGACAACACGGCGTAAACACAAGCTTGGTTATCCAAGCGCAATATTAACCTGTTGTTCACATATGAAAATAGCTATTTCAGTAACGCATACATTATGCGTTTTTTCAGCTGATATCCGGTTTTACAAAATAAGATTTTTAGTACCTGGTCCATACGTACAAGCGGTGGCTTGTTGTTGTTTAAAATTAAATTGACTAATTAATGGGGTACAACATTGTCTTAATAATTCTAGATGTGAATAAAACAGATTGATTACGCAAAATACAATGGTTAATGGTGAATTACAGCTTTATTTTTGTAACGTCAAACTGTAGACAAGAAGACCTTTTATCCAGCAATCTATGTGTACCACATGCAAACATTTTAAGGTAAGCCGCAATCATGGAGGGGGTGGCTCCGGTTTAGTCTCCCCGAAAACTTGCCAGTAGACGAATTGTGGTCATTCGTTTCCGATTTGGTTTACTTTTCATGTCACATGACGTCAGTGTGTTTCGCCTGATACCGGTAGACCTGTCGGTTGATTTACGACCAGCCATACCTATGACTCCAGGTAAATCTCAATTTCTAAAATAAACATTTCTCATTCTGCCCAGCATGTACTGCATCTATTGACCTGGTCAACCCAGACATCGAAA
The DNA here is from genome assembly GCA_031763545.1 of Mopalia muscosa. Lineage (NCBI taxonomy): Eukaryota > Metazoa > Mollusca > Polyplacophora > Chitonida > Mopaliidae > Mopalia > Mopalia muscosa. Next base: position 7,184 of record JARFOD010095237.1, on the reverse strand, counting down.
CTTCCAGTTATCTGAGCACAACGTGTACATAAATACATTTGCCCGAGCACATTTTTTCCTTATGATGTCCATTCAACGCGCACATTAAAATCTTAGTCATTTGCTGTCAAACTGCATTGAATCTAAAAAAAAAAATCCTGCAATTTAAAATAAAAATAAAAATATATATTGAATAAATAAAGAGGGAAATACAAGGCATATGACACCTTCGAAGGCTGCCTTACTTTAATATTTTCAAATTCCTGTATAGAGATATTATACTGTTATATGCATGTCGCTGAAAACAAAACCGTTAAATCGTCCCTTGCGTTTGATCTCTCGGAGGCCAGTTTTTGGGTAGATCTTAATCTCCAGTTGTTATGGGTAAACTAGACATTGAAAGAGAAGGATATATAACCATGACAGAAAAGAGATGACTAATTTGTAGCATACACAGCTACTAAGATACCATTTTAAAATAAACCCCAACGTTTTAATATTTATTTACTTCCAATGTTATTCACACGTTCACAGAGATGTCTCTCGTGAGCAAGATTCTTGATATCTCTTAATCTGGAGTAATTATGGGTAATTTAAAGACACCCTCAGATAAGGGAATAACAATTTAGATTAGTGACAACTGTATGATACTTACTAACACACAAATATAATGGCATAGGTTAAAGTCAACTTAACTGTAAAATGGTATTATAAAGAGATTGATAATAACCCCTGGGCCTGTCACCTGATACTATTGGCAGCTATGTGTCATGTTATGACGAGGGGTAAATCTTAAGCCCTTTACAGTTTTTTCGTTTTATAAGCTATATAGAATCGGTCTTTTTATGAGTAAAATTTTAGGTATTGACTAGATTTTAAAAATATTTTTGTACAAGAAAACTATCAAATTGCGTGATAGGCTTCTCATATTCGAATAAAAATGGATTTGTGTAAGCCTTAGTGCCTAAATCCGGTTCAAAGTTAATTGATACAGGGTCGTGTGCACGGCTAGCTTCACGCACTTTCTCGCGTTACTTGTCATCTACATGCAGTGTTATTTTTTAATATCACGTGATGTTTTACCTAGAATAAACGACAAGTACACCTTTATGTGGATACAATGTTTTACGTGTCTTAACCTAGCAAGTTTCAAACTATAAGTGTTTCTGTTTGGTTTCCTCTTCGGAAGAATTGGTCTTTTTCAAATCCCTCCAAAATTAATAATCCACAATTAACAGGAAGGTATAATTATGAAGCTAATAGTGATTCCAGCTGTAACCTGATGAGACTTGAATGATTTCTTTTCTATAAGCCTGGAAGATTTTATTTTTGTTTCACCACCATATTGTTTTACACATTTGAATATAGACGTGTCATATAAAACCCTGCTGCAAAGTAGAGTATACGTTTCAATTCCCTGTAGTTTGGATGAAGTGTTTACGGCTTGTCAACACAAGACATACATATAACATTGTCTTATCTACTACCAATTAAAATAACAATAGCATGCATGGCTTCTCATTATTTTTATGTAAGTAGGCTATGCGTTTGCCCCATTAACATCACGCTATTTGAATAGTGTTTGTTTGGGGTTTAACCCGGTATATCACTTATATAAAGACGAATGGTAGATTGCTCATGGTACATTGGTTAAATACGGTGGAAAATTGGAACGAACCTTCGCAAAACCCACCCCAATGATTGCCGGAGCGTCTCATGTGACGATCTTGTACACCTGAGGTTCAAAATGGATTCGAGTGTACGAACGATATATATTGGTGTTATGCCGGGCGTTTTTGTGCGGTTAATTCTCTTCTTCGTGACGGCGGGCCACCTTACATCAAACCTGGGACTGAACATGTAACGGTCTATGTTAGGTCCCACATTAAACTAAACAGGGAAACAATCCCGTTATGTGTATATCAGCTTCATGAGCAACATGTAGCCCCCCTCCCCATTCTCTCTGTGACCCCCTTTACTCAGACGGCTAGATGGACTGGTCAATATGTCATGCTTTCAAACTTTTTTTTATATTTTACATAAAGGTAAAAGAGAATTTATGCAAGTAGAAAAGTATGTCCCAATTTTTGACATTGTTAACGGGAGTAGTGGGCCTGGGAGAATGGGTTTATTAAGTTGAGATATATAGCCCTGTTAACGAGGCGCCCAACCGGGGGGTGAAATCAGATTCTTTGGTAGTAACACTGTGACCTGTTACACAACAATGACTTAGATTGTGCGAAATCCTCATAAAAAGTGAAAGAAACAAAATGACCACAACGCAAAGATTCCTATTGTTGAAACGCCTATTATTAAATTCCAAATAATTCTGTTCTAGTATTCCAACCGACTGAATGCAAGCATTAGTCATAATTCCGTTTTTTAAAATTAATTTTCGTAAAAGTTATTAAATTCGTGGACTGACCACGATATTTCAGTCAATGTGACATCGTATTTAATGCTTAGACTTTAAATTATATACACAAAGAGTGAGCTTAAAAATTTAATATGTAATGTTAAGGGCTAGTCTTAGGTTTAGCTTTAGTTTTGGGGACAGGTTTAGTATTAACTGGGATTACAATATACAATGTATACTTTATGTATATTGTAATCCCAGATATTAACCCTCACCCAAAACTGAGAATTTACATTTTGTCTTAGATGACAGACATGTAGAGCTTAGCTATGGAATATGATGTCAACAAAATGATGAATGCCGCCACCCTATCAAATATGCACAAAATCTTTGATCTGATATGAAGAAAACGGTAATCGATGCCTTACGAAATACGAACGCACTAATAATGAATAATCTGTGAAAAAAAAACTTAGCTGTGGAATATTTTAGTGAAGGCATTATGTCACCCATGATTTTACACAAATGATATACAGCTGAATCCCTTCCAGGGACTTTTTATTGTTAATTATTGAGAGAAAAAGAAAGTTTGCATTGAGTGAGCGGGTGTCAGTGATGCGCTATGATGAAGTGCATTTTTTAAGAATAGTTTTTATCTCCTAGTCTTCAGATTTAATCCCTTCTACATCATTATTTTTTCTCACACGGTTAAATTTGGGAATAATTTGATTTTGATTTGTTTTCTCTCGCCCTATTACTTAGTTGAATCAGCCTTTCTTCTACCATCCGAACACATGCTATCTCTATATATAGACTGCTAGGGAGATATACCGTGCGACATTTCATGGCTTTTTGTGTTCTGGCATATAGCCTCAAATGCTGGCTTTCTATTGGCAGCATACACCCCAAATCGTAGGACCCCAGCCTTTCAGTAATTCATATATCGTATAACAGTCTCGTGTATTTAGTTTGATAGTTCTTTTCAAAACATCTTCAGACGCCAACATTTGATTAAACCCAGTGCCGTCTTACCTCCATGCCTTGCGTCAGCCTACAGCCTGTGTGCGATGAGCAGCTAAATGGTACTTGATCGTTTCAAAATGAAACTCCAAGAAATAGAACGACTGGATTTGGATATAATATAAACTGTGAACAGAAACCCTGCTCTTGACCATGTTTATAAGTTGATTTCGAGCACTGCTTTCAGTCATTATTTTCCCTCAATCATGGACTCCTATTGTCGTTATTTTATTGGCGGGTGGATTTAGGGGTAGCCCCAGATGGGACAAGAGTATATACATGCCTTAAGCTAAGGTAACACGATAGAGGTGTGTAATAGACCAAGGTTAATACACCTATGTCTTAACCTTGGCTCGCGACACCTTTCTTCTTTCTGTCACATTTTGTAACCATCAAATACCCTCTAGGTTTTCAACTAGAATGCAACTTTGGGATAAACCTGCACCATCACTACATTACCAGGAAATCATTAGGCAGAGATCTACTTCTAGCCACAGTTACGAAAAACCCAGCTGCTTGAAACTTTGAAAATGTGCAATGATGTGGGTCAACAACACAAAATAGAAAAAAGTTTCTTAAGAGTATTAAATTTGTTAGTACCTTTCAACAAACGACTTGCGTTGATCTTAAGCGGAATGACATCTCACTATAGTCCCGGTGTATTTACAGCTGGCATTTGCCTGGCGATGATAGCACATTTTTCGGTAAATCAACAAATGCCACTACATTCAAAATGATCCCGGTTTATTACTAAGCGTTCTATTGGCATGAAGCAAGACGGCGACTGTTTTAATCAAACTCTTTCTTCAGCTCTATAAAAGTAGTACTTGGAAAATGAGCCAAGTCTCCACGAAATATAGAAGTGCTTGCATTCTTTAGCCAAGAGTCTTATTCGGAGCTACTATGCATTGCAGTGTAGCTCGGAATAAAACTATTGACTAGTGAAGCTGGCATGTATGTATTAAGTACAATCACGCGAGATCAAGACGAGACAAGATCAAATCAGTTCCTAAATTCCTGTTTTTGAAAACAGGAATTTAGGAACTGATTTGCTCTTGTCTCGTCTTGATCTCGCGTGATTGTATTAATACAAAACTTATGTGCGAGAAGAAGCTTTTGTAAATAAGTTACTTTTATAAGTGTTGCTTTCATCGGGAAAAAATGCAAGAGAGCAACAGATAGGATGGTTTGTTTAGTCCAAGTTAAAAATAGGTCCAAATAACATAATTTAAATGTTAGACACATTTTACATTTTTTGCGTAGCCCAACTCGTGAGCCCCTGACATCGGAACAAATATCCCCAAAAGGAATACCTGTGATTGCCTTCTGATTGGTCAATATACTCGTGTAGTAAATGCCTAGGTGATATATCAGAAAAACTGAGAACGCGTATCCTCAGCACAAGGCCCTTAATGCCACAAGCGAAAGAAGCGATTTAGTGATTTTAGCTAAATGTTTATAAAATTAGTGTGGGTTTAAAACTTGAATTTACCACAACTCTATCGTTCTATGAGGATATTGCTGTCACAATGGAAGATAAACGCCAAACGAAAGTCGACCCCTAGTAAGTATATTTAATATGTGCAGACTGAAAAATATGCGTGACCCCTTGCACCCGGGATTCGAACAATACTATTTCTGCTACTAGTGGGAACACCGGGCTACTCAGATGGAGTATTATCTTACTACCTGGCCATGGATTATAACGGTAAAAGCAAACCTACCTATACCCACTGCTTCACGTTTGAAATATTCTGTTTACAATCCCAGCATTGCTAGGCTCCCTGTAGGTAATGTTTCAGAAAAAAATGTTGAAACTACCTATTGGTTTCAATTTCGACACATTCTGCATAATGATCTCATAATATATATTCCTTCCCTTTCAATTTTTTATTTTACAAGATGAATGGGAATGGTAGCCCTTAACAAATGCGTAAACCCCCATTTACAAAAAAAAAAACATTTTCTGTCTACATTTACATTGAACCAATAGTCAGCAAACAAATTTTCTAATTAGTTATACCTGGGATTACAATATAGATGGATATGAAGCTCGGCCTTATCTAGGCCCAATCACCATAAAACCAGGTACTCAGCCTTGTTGTCATTGGTCCATTTCTGGAAAGCGTTCGGAAAACTGATGAGCTTGGCAATTGTCAATGCGCATGTGCATCACTATGGTGATAGGTAGCTCATAAGAGTCTCCCTCCTTCACCGTATGTTTTTTTGTTGTTGTTTTAAAGGTCTGCCTAAAAACAAGTATTATTGAAACCATTAACGCCACATTAAGATTAAGAGTAAAACGTCTTCACTTGGAAAACGGTATAGCATCTCGCCAGTTCCTGCGCTTGGCGTGAGAGTTCGTGATTCAAAGTAAAAGCTTGCTGTCACATATCGCTGTATATTGTAATCCCAGGTAAAACATCCAAATTTCTTTTCTTTAAAATGTTCGTGTTTGGAGTTGATTTTGGCAACTGGTTAGCTAAGGTGGTATTTTAAATCGAAATGTGCAGGTTTGTGTGATGTACGTTTTTTTTTTTTTACTGTTTCCATGAGTGGGTGAAGAAGATAACAAAAAAGTAAATTGACTCTGTATAGATCACCTGTATAATAAACAGTTATGAACAAGGGTTTCTGACTATGTGGATGGCTTTTAGAGACAATTTAGTACATGTTATTGGCGTGGTAACTGAAGTATCTAAGTTTGCTCTTTCTCATTGTTATATATGACATTAACACTGTCAGTCAAATTATAAATACTCCCCTTTTTGCGGAGGACACTTCTGTTACACAGATAGACAATGATATCACCGAGTTGATAAAATATGTGCTTTTTTTTCTTAAAGAACCTCTGGTTTCTTTAAACATACATGAAATAATACTACTTTTTAGTAAGCGGCTTATATAGATAGGCAAATTATTAAAAACATAAATACAGTTCGTAGAATTTGGCAATTGAAAATAAAAAAATTCGGTTGTTTGCCAAAATGTACAAATTATTTGTTCTAATTTTTTCAACGAAAATAAAAAAACGATTACTTCATTTTGACTCAATATTTCAGCATTAATTATGCCATCGTTATGTATTTGAATAAAACCGTCGCTGTCTTGCCTCCATGCTTTACGTACAGCCCGCTTGGTCATAAATTGCGTTTACAATTTAAAACCTTGATTAGAAAAATATAAAATTGACAAAAAACAAAACAACCAATAACCAAACGAGCCAAGCAACCAACCAGCCTCCCGTTGGCTACCAACCAATAAAGCAACCAACCAGCCCGCCAGCCAGCCAGCCAATAACCAACTAACCAGTCAGTCAACAACATGGCATTGTGCATCTTAACTTCAACCAAACGGAAGAGAAAAATGGTAATCTAAAATACTTGCCTGTTTGTCTTTGTGCTCTACGTATATGACAGACAATGGACAGTGTTAAATGGGCTGACATTTGATAACTTTATGTAAACACAGCACATGATTAAAGCTAATCTGTGGATGTTATAGGAAATCCACGAAAACAGTTCGTGGATTTGGTAGACTGGTTATTAACAATTAAAACACGTCTCATGAATTTCCTAGCTGGTTTTGTATGTAATCCCCTCGATTATTGAAATGCTATCGGCATGCAGGTTATGAGATGTCTTATGCAGAATTTAGGAAATCAATTTAGAAAATTAAACTTTGCTTCTTCTGGTCGACATTCCTATGTTTTAACGATCATTGTTTTCATTGACTGACTGGTATTTTACCCTATGTTCGGGGGCATTTCGCTTATATGACGGCGACGTATCCACCAAAACTTGAATCTAGCATAACCATCAAATATGTA
>JARFOD010095227.1:0-17229 GCA_031763545.1 Mopalia muscosa | reverse complement strand
TTAAAACAGGGTGTCCAAATGAGGCAATTGTTCACTTCAGGGCGTCCATTTGGACGGGTGTCTGCCTAAGCCCTTGAGCATAACGCTATTTTCTATGATCCAGCAGAGGCTAAATGTGTAAGCAAATGAAATATAATCAAACCTAGTCATGCCTATTAATAGCTGAAAGAACAGACATATCCTGGTTGGGGACATCACTTTAGCTGTTCATAAAACTGATACATCCGGTATATATTGTTATGTGCTTCGGACAAAACTCAATTTAGATAGCTATTATTTTCATTGTTTACTATTAAGTATACAACAATAATAAGAGCACTAATACAACAAAAATGTAAAGAAGGCAAATGATTTTTAAAAAAGTTGAGCATTGGTGAGGTAAAAACCAGCTCATTCAGAAGTATTTGAGGAGGCTTTTGAAACGCTTAAAGGGGTATTTCCCTAATTTGATGTCAGCGTACTTTCAAAAAGTGAGCAGGGGCACAGCCAAAATGTGAACTGTTATACAAATGCTCTGTTGAAAAATGCATGTTTTCTCTTACCTGAGAGGATAATAATCGAAGTATCCAGAGGCTTTTAAGTTAAAGAAAACGTATGGGCGCCCAAACTATTTCAACCCAAATTAATGTCAATATATTACTATTTTCATAAATTCTTGTTAAAATCAAGCTAAAAGCGGATTCGGAACCCAGATGATGGTCTGATGAATTTGGGATAGGAACCTGGGAAATTTGTCTAGAAACTGCCCTGGTAAGTATACTGTCCTTTGCCAGAAGGCCTGCAGGCTAGACTTGAGTGCCATGGATTAATCACTATTATATGATTGTTTTGTGTTAAACATGTGGCTTATGGGTATTTAACCATGTATAAAGCAGTCTACTCCAACAGTAAATAGCCTTAACTACACAACCATAAAATTGTTAGAAATTAGTCTATTCATTCCTACATAAAAGACAGTATGTCTGAACATAGAACATACAGACCATATAGAGAGTGCATTCCTCTGGTAAAAGGCAAATGTCTTTTTATGGAAATCTTTAAAAATTAATTTTGTTTAATTTCAAGGGATTATTCTTTCAAAAAACATCCACATTCTGGTATTTTCTACATTCATAAAACCTATTCTCGGGTAAATAAAATGTCTTACATTGTTTCTTAGCACTGTGAAAATATTTTTCCTGTTGTTAAACGGTGTATCAATTGTTCTCCATATTAGAGATGGATCAGCTGAAATCTATACTATATTTACGCAAGACTGAATTCAAAAAAAAGAATTAATAAAGCCCATATAACCTAATACTCTTAAATCAAACTCATTACAATACAATTGCATTTTGTTGAACTCTGTACCCCCAACACACATTATACTTCTTATTTTTCTGGAGGGAAAACAAGCTCTATAGCATTATTAGCTGTCAATTACCTCTCAGAAATTTTGAAAGAAACCACAAAAAATGAATACATACTGCAAAATGTCTATCTGAAATGGTTTTAAAAACAAACCAAAAGATTTCAAATTTTGTAGCTCAAAAACCATGCATGTAAAAGCATTATTACAAAATGTCTATCTGAAATGGTTTTATAAACACACCAAAACATTTCAAGTTTTATAGCCCAAAAACATGCATGTAAAAGCATTATTACAATCTCCTCTTTCTCATCTTGACAAGTTTAAAAATTAAAGACAAAAAATAAAGTGCAAAGATGGTTCAGCAACAAATGTAAAAGGAAGACTAACACTGTCTAATAAATTAGCCCCAAATATTAGTTGGATATGTGTATGTAAATCTCATCTATTGCTGTATCACCATGTTTCATGCTCCTATCTGAAGTCCCACTGGGCAGACGGGGAAGAATGTTGAAGATTACAGGAGCACAAACCACAGAACTGGGTCAGCTCTACATTAAAAATCCACGGCCATCATTGGTTGGTTTAAACGAAGCTTGACTCTCCTTTGACCTCCAGACATATTAAATAGCTGTCTGTTACTCACTTCCCTGCCTTTCTTTCTAGGGTTTGTGGGGTTAGCAGACAAGGACTACACACTTCCAGGCCAGCAGACAGCCACACCAGACACATGGGGTACACACATGGGGGCAAGTCTCACTCACCCTTTAGAGCTAACAGTTTTCTAGCTTAACAACACTTTCTTAACCACCTTGTTCAAACTGTATACCCACAGCCTATAAAGCAGTATAAACTTTAACACAAGAAAGAGCAGCAAGTTTAGAAATAGCTCCATAGGCTTCAAAAAAGGATATAACATAAAGGAACATGATGAGAAAATGGGCATAATGAAACCCCTGTATGGGCCTCGTGTCATTTTAGACAGTGAAGTTCTGAGGCTCACTACACTTTTCAACACAGACTGATGACAAAGCAGGCCATGAAACAGACAGCCTCTATTTCTCTGAAGCAAATCAACCCCTGTTCACAATAGACTTATATTAATATTAAACAGCCAGCAATTTATCATTCTGTTACAGAACATTAATTAAATTGTAGCAGCGGAAATTAAAAATCTAAATAATATCATTGAAAATTAATCTATTATGTATGACTATTAAAATGTACAAACTCATCTACAAGTAAAATTCTACATTTAGACAAAACGGTTAATTTAAAAACTAAAGCTGGAAGTTATGTTATCTTATAAGGCATATTCTTGTCCAATGGTAGAGGGGAAATGAAAGCGAGGCTGAATATGGTGGCGTGAGAGATATTCCTCCAGTCAGATGTTCTAGGGAGATTGGCGGGAATATACTGTGTTACACCCACTTTAAGTCTATTCCTGACAAATCTGTGAAAGCAGTATCTGACCTGAAATTCTGAGGAAGCACACCTCTGCTAGTTACAATATCCAAACATATTTTGAGCCCACATGCACTGTGAAACTGGTGTTTAGCAACTGTATGCTACTGGTACAGAGAAAATTGACAGTTAAGACAGATTGTTCAAATACCTATTGTATATTAATCAAAAAATCTCAAATAATGAATAATTTGTGTCTCAAGTATCTCAAGTAGACTGAGAGAATTAATTATTATTTATAAGATCCTGGCAAACAAAGGATTAATTTACACAAACATAGATACTTCCTCGACATATGACACTTACAAGTAAATAGAATTTACATAGAAATAAGGCAATTTTTTTCTATAAAATGTGATCTACACAAAGTCTTAAAAATGTGTGTAAGAATTTTTTTTTTTAAAGTTAATTAAAAAGTTAAAACTCCCTAAAAACACTATGTTTTTCGTTAAATGTTTATTTTGATTCAAATTTTCTTTAATACTATGAATGGGTCATTAAACATTTATAGTGGATAAATATATTTTTAATACTCTGTTATAAATTCATTAATTTCTTAACCTGCAGGTGTGAGGAATAAGGGTTGTATGATTCTGATGATCATTAAGTGATTTTACTCTACATTTAAAACTAATACTCCACATTATACAGGTACGGGAAAACAATTTGTTTTAAATAACTTGGAGGAATGGCAAATGTTCAGTAGTAAAACCGATACGTGTTTAAGTCCCCTCAATAAGGTTTGAAAAATGTTTTTATGTACCTGTATATCAGTGTGTATGCCCGAGTGTAAGTCTAGTGGTTTTATATACGGGCGAGGTAGGAGGGTAGAGACTAGAGATAGAGAAGTGAGGAGGCAACTCCCTCAAGGCAATCCAGCTCATATTTACCCCCTCTTACATGTTGATGTCTGGGCTGAGAATAAAAAAAATAGGACAGAACTTTCCCACACTTGTCAGAAGAAGACCTGGTTGGGCTAAAGTAGAGAATTACTGTAAGATGTAGCCAGACTTAGCTATAAATGCATCCCTGTACACACACACAACATAACCCTAAATATCCTAAGAAATTCTTTTCTGTGCTTTCAAACAGAGCCATAGATCAAAACCCTGACAGTTTTACATCAATTGACATACCATATTATGTATAAATCTCAGTCAATGAAAAATACTGTTAGTGTGGTTGCTAAATGTACAGGGAAGCTTTCACTACCTGTTTCTGTTTGAAGAATTGGCTGATTTACAGTAAACTGAAGGGGTTAAGACTGTCTGGCTGACTACCCCCCTCTATCCAAAGATATTCTATACTAAGCTGTAAGACTGAGGCATTCATAACATCTCATTCCATCAGCATCCAGCCAGCCTGTATTGCCAACAGGTGTTAACAACATGAACCATGTACTTATTCAGACAGAAATGCAACTGTTAAGACCTACTGTAAGCAATATCCATATTTTGACTAGCCACACGTTGGAAAATGTTATTAAGGCAGAGTTTGGCTGAAATTACAGCATATTCGGTCTGATTCCATCACGCTTTGAAAGTATCATCATTCTGCTTGGTCGTTGTTATTTGAAATTTCTGGATAGAGACTTATATTAATCAAATTATTTCTTGCAATCTAGAGAATTGTAACACATTCTTCATAGGATTAAACTTCAGGTAAATCTACACACACACACGCCCCAGTTATAATCATGGTTTTATTGTTCTCACTCCTAGGAATTTGTTGTTCACAATTTTTGTTTTTTGAAAACAAAATAAGTTTTTATGCATACTGAAGGTTCAAGGTAGTGCTACATCATAAAACAACAAAAAATCATGAGAACAGTATTTCACACATTGTTTATTCCCTGAAATTGTCCATGGTATAGAGTTAAGTCCCTTTCCACTATAATAGAGGTTTAATCCATTGTAGCTTGTCGATACTTAATGTCTTGCTTGAATATGTATCACATATATGATGGTGATGGTGTACTTCAACAGCAAATAGATACATTAACACAAGCATTAATTTGATATATGCGGTGGCTATGTGGAGAGTTTAATGTTCCTGCATTGCTAAGAGAAGACAACATAACTATGCCAGAGACATACTACCCTTCTCCGGAGATCATCTTAATTTAATAAATACTCTGTGTAAAATAGGCAATGGTGGTAAATTAGTCGTCCTTGCTAGAAAAAGAAGGAAATTGTACAAAATATTTATTCGGAAATTGAAAGAAGCTATTTAGAGCTGTATCATCATAGTGATCTACTCCACAAAACACCCTGCTATCTCCTTAACTCAAACACTGTACAAAAACAGAATGATATGGTTTTCTGGAGAATCAGATGACTGTATTAGTGGCAGTAGTAGCACGCCACTATTCTCTGGTGGTTTAAAACCCGTAATTCACTAAGCGACACATGGTAGTAATATTGGTGGGATATGAGGACACGGCATGGGCACAGTTCGTGCGATGGTAAGAGTGTATTAGTATGGTCATACTAAAGGAAAGTCAATACACTGACCAAACACCTAGTTCATACTAGCAAGCTGGGAAAGCAAATAACCAGATTATACACTTTCTCTGACAGCCTGCAGTATCCGATGGCAAATCTTTATAGTATACACTATATTGTAATGATAAGCAGTTGATGCAGATTATTCGGGTCTTTCTTGAGAGTAACACCTATACACTGGCTGTATTGATAAGTATAAAGAGAACTGATTCCACAAGCATGGTAACTACATGTATCAGCCATTATATAAATCACAGTAGATTTTACTGTTGTGTTCAATGGTATTTCACTTACATAGGGTGGATTGTCCATATCAACTGTTCTTTGCTTAAATACAGTGAAAAACTGAGATAAAACCTAGCAATAAAGGCAGCCTCCCAATAACACATCATGTGAATACCATCTACACCTAAGTGGTACATCCAGGTAGGATTAGTTGGTCCACATGCTAACATTTAAACCACAAACACATACAGTCACTGAAGTATGAATTTCAGTTTCAGTTTATTTTATTCAGGAATTGGTTATACAACCCTTCTCCTACATACATCATAGTATACATATTAAACTTCAAGATTTTAAAAGCCATGAGTACACATAAGTTAAAACATGCAGTGAGAATGAAAAGAGTGAAAGCAACAGTTATTTACTAACATGAAATGGTAAGTTTTATAACTGCTGTAGGCTAACTTTGCATCAAAGCGTTCTTTTCATGGTACTTAAATACGACACAAGGCTTTTTGTCTTTCATTTTAACCTTAATGAAATGAAAAAAAAAAATTGACCTGTGAGCAGCACTAAAGCAAGTGATCTCCCATTCCAACAATAACCTGCACAACTCCACAGCCAGGATTCTGACAGACACATACATTTAACAAAAATGTCGACCCTATTTGATTGCAAATCTATCCAGGACAACTTGTACACCAGCTGGTTATAACAATTCTATGAAGAGATGTGGTGCAAGGAGTTTTTCTTTCAGAGAAACACACAAAATAACATTAAATAGATTATGCTCCATTTCCTGTTTTGCTGAACAGTTGATTCCCCCCTCCAGACAGGTTAAATGGACTCTCCCATGTGTCACAAAATACTGCAATGGATTGACCTGACATGACCCCAGCAGTGACCACAGGCTACTGTTGACCAACACTCACCCCAGACAATTTTATGAGTGTGCTAGTCTAGCCAACACAGCTGGACACTAGAGGGCTCTGATAGGGGCTGAGAGAATAAACTGAGGTCAATGTTACTTGTAATGCAAACTGACAGCTTTAACAGTTTCAACTCCAGGGATGTCTGGGAACACATTTGGACTTTCTAACTAGATGAATGTATATTTTGAGAGAGGATACCAAATCAGGGAAGAAAATTAAAAAATGAAATCACTTACTGGTACATCAAAGTTAATTTATTTACAGATACATCAATAAGACATTTTTATAACAGGAAGTGAAAGTATGCAAGTTATTTCAAGTTTTAAAAAAAGGATAATTAATAGACTTGTTGAGTGCTCATTTTTTCATCATTTAGAAACTTGAAAGAACAAAAAAAACCTAGAAAATCCATAAACTGAGAAGGTAGAATATGAGTGGAGACACAGAATTAAAACTAATAAACATCAATTACATATCGACAGGCATACACCACAATTCATGACATTCTAAACCCATGCAAAGTGTACAGGGGCCAGTTGCTAAAAAGACTGTTAGACGGTATGCCAGAGTAAATTGCTTATAGTGGATTACAGATAGACCTTTAACATGGCATAACATCATCAAATAACAGATTTGATTTAACAGTACTTCAAGCAACTGGCCCGAGAAGTAAAACAGTGCTTAGTTGACACACAATTGAACAGAGATGTTTTAAAATAGAGTTGAAAGTTTCCTACCTGTCTACAAGGTACTGAAGAGGTGTTGTACTGTGAGTCATATCCGATATGCACAGGTTGTCTGTTACTCTTGATCCACTTGCTGCTGTAAGCTGGTGTTTTCACCTCCTCAGTTTAGTTCAGCAGATGGAGCGTTGAGCTTGAACGCAGCCAGCCAGCCAGTCTGATAGTGTGGTGCATGCCAACTGGTCACTTAACTGTGTAGCTAACACACAGTACCACACTGGCCAGACAGTCCAGTTCATTTCAGGCCAACTGACCACTCACTCCACATTGTGCTTTAGCAAGGTCAAGGTCACTGGCTGTCCACTCAGCTGACCTCAAACACCCTGAAAACACCAAATAACACTCACTATATATTTCACTATATAAATATACTTTAAAAAAAGCAGTGGCAAAAATCTTACACCTCCGAAAAGAGAATAGAATATGTTTTAGTTGGTTTTTACAGTTGGACCAGTCTTGAGTAGTTTTCTTTTTTTCAAGCCGGTGTGTTTCTGTGGATAAGTGTTATGTTTCAGATACAGCTGAAAGAGCATATTATTCCTCACTGACTTAGGATAAACACTATATTCTGATTATTACTTAAGAAATAATACTATGCATGATATCAATGATTGACCAAAAGAAAAGAAAAACATCATCAACCACCATACAATAATAATGAAATTATTGCATAAATACATCTATTTATTAAGAACAGGTTAATATATCTAAATGTGTGGCATTTTTATATACATTTTATCGAGAAAGGATTAACTGTTACACTAATAGAAAAATCAATAGTAAAGCAGTATTTCTACTTATGTGATAAAGAGTAACTGTTAATTTGATACTTTTGTGTGATAATGGATATGTCATATATGGTGACCACTACATCTACAATAAGATGTGGGGGGAGGGGCACAGACTATTTTTTGCCTCGAGTATGTCAAAGCCTGTACAGGCAATCTCAGCGAATTTTGGAAGTGAAATTAATTCCATCATTTTGCTTGATCGATGTTAATTCTTGCAATTTTAAAAGAGAAAAACAAAAGGACGACAAAAAGCCTTTTGTGGAGTCTCAAAGTGTCCCGTCAGTCAGTCTGATAGTGCAAGCATGTGCAGGAATTCTACATTAGTACGTCATCAAGGCATAGCATTGATTTAAATAATTACTACCAAAGAATTTTTGACGGTTTGAAGTTCTTCAATGACATTTAAGAGAATTATACAGCTCTATTAAAGAGATTGCTACTGAATCTTGTACGCAGAAATACTGTTTTTCTTAAAAACTATCAAGTCTATTAGCTAAAAAATTATTATTGTTGTAGCTATTTAAAATTAAAAACATCATGCAATACCCAACAAAAGGGCGAGGGTCCACCTAAGGCCTGGAAGCTCTAAAAAAGAGGAATAGACGAAGCAGCAATCTATGCCGATTTCGGAAATATACTCAGGGCTGATAAGATCATTATTTTTTTATCTTTTTTTTTTTTTAAATAATCATTGTCCCGATTAGCCACATTTTAGGTGGTGAAAGTGTCTGGCCAAAGTTACGAAACTTGTGAGACTGTCAAAACCAAAATCAATTCTACATGTACATCAAAAGCTTTTATCTAAAAAGATGCGTTTTTCTTATTTTCTTCCAGGACTATTGCTCGTTCTTAACAAGAAGCACTGACGCACAGATATTATTGTGGCTTTTTTCATAAAAACAAATAATCTACACATACATCAGTTGATCTCAAAATGTAAACCCTTACTTTTTCTTAGCTCATCCAGTACACTTTGTCATGGCGCTTTTAACATTGTTTAAGTTAAAGAGATTTGAAAATCTTAGACCTCTGTTCACAAAGAATTTGACATTATTCAACATGTTAACACAAAATATGAATTTGTAATGAACACATGGAATCTCAAGAAATAATTCTCAACACTACTTAAAAGCTAGTGTAATCTAGTGTTGGTTTTAACTTTGATTACATTATTACTAAGTGATTGCAACATATTCTGACCCATATCATAATTGGAAAAAGATAGTGAGAAAAGAGGATTATTGTATACATGACATTCACTGCGTCAACCACAAAAGATTCAGTAAAATTTGTTTACATCCCATTATATTGTACTGACTAAAGATGATTCCCTCAATCACTTGGATGAAATTTACTTATATTTATCTTTTGGCAAATTGACCTACTGAGTCTAAACTGTTATATATTACATGTACAGACAACTATATTGTGTTTTGATCTTTACAATTTGCGCGATTCTTCTTATTGCGTTGAAGTTAAATTGTTATCAAAGTGGGAAAAATTTGAAATTCTATTCAATTATTGAGTTTTGACATTTATAACAGTAAGTTGTGACATGTAAAGCTCCTAATCTGTTTTTGTTTTTTTTTGTTTGGGTTGCCTCTCTTCTTTTTAGAATAGTTCAGCAAGGATATATATACCTCATACAGCAAAAATCTTACATGTATGTATTTAGTTTAAGCATAGCTTGATTGTCATAGGGTGTTTGCCCTTCCTATTATATTTCACTTCATGACATCATGCCAGCAGAAGAGTGGGGGAAATCCCCCTCGAATCCACTGGTAACAAACAGACAAAATGCAAGAGAATCACTTATAGATCAGTTCATGTTGCCACTCTGAGAGCAACAGGTCAGCTAGAAGCTCTCTTCCAACTTCCCGCTATCAGAATAGCCATGCTACTTAAGGCTTATAGCAAACTAAGTGGCTTAAAGAGGTTTTTCCTGAATGTCTTTAGAGCATAGTTTTACAACTTCAAGGAACCAAGGCATATCATTTGCCGCATTTATATTAATAAGACTGAGGAAATGGTAATCGTTTCAAATAAATTATATAGAAAAATAAAATGTAGGAATTTTTCAAAGGTTTATAGGACATCAAGGAATTGGCAATTCTTTCATTAATGGATGCAAAGTTTTTACAAAAAGTTTCTTAACCTAGTCACCTGACAGTCACATCTTAAAATGTTCCCAGAATATTGTTTTCATGAAATATTCAGATATGTAGTAAAAAATATTCTATTGAAAATATATAATTGAAAACTACACTTAACTTAAACTTGATCTCCATTTTTACATCAACGTTTAACCGCGTAGTTGCCCTTGTAGATTGAGCCAAAACGTAATTTCCATGACCCCCAGTGTTGAAAACATAGTGTAACCATGGCAGTTACTTTGAAGTAACAAAGATCGCTTTGTGAAACGGGCCCCAGAACTACCGTGGTGAAATCACTAACAAATTACTGCACTGTCAGTGTTAATAAAGTTAGAAGTGTGAATCCAACTTTCTCCACAAGTAATCCACAAGCAAATTGTTTTATGAAATACGTTGAAAATCTTTCAGTGAATATTGCACTATTTTTTATACATTTCCTACATATCTCTTATTTGAGACTACCTTAGAACATGCACAGTTGAGCAGTATTGTCTGATCTAAACCTACCTATTCACACACATGCCAGTCAAATAACACCCATGTTAACAAGGTAGGTCTTCATTAGGACGCTGTAAAAGATAAACACAGAGAATTAGACTTGAATTAATGGATATAATGAATTCAGTTTTAACCACTGGAAGATAATGAATTTTTTTCTAACAGTTGCAGAGTATATTCCGGATATATAATTATGCCATACCATAAAGTTATTCAACTAGTAGAATAACACATTAATCATAGAAATGACAGAACTGAAACTCTAGCACATAACCTTTTTTCTGTAATTATTTGTTTCATGGTCCAATATTTTGAGTTCGTCTTTTACAGACAAGTCAACCTACTTGACCATTCTATACATGAGACCAAAGCTTTTGAACTGTAAAATAAGCGTGGAAAATACAACTACCAGGAAGTAAATAACAGTTACAGCGTAAATGTCAATGCAGCTTTGATCTGTCCTCATTTTACTACAACTTCCATAGCATAATGTCTGGACAGAATGTAATTTACAAACATACAAAGAAAACTAAATAGATCTTGAATCAGTGATAAGAATTGCAGAAGGCTTGTAAAAGGTGGGCATCTGGTGTTTCTATCTTTGTACAATTTCTTCAAATGGGTGAACCCTCCACCTACGTTAAACGGACGTAAATAAAAACTCTGCTCCTGGTAACAAATCTACATGTGTCTTTACACGCACAGACAATATTGTCAAGCAAATTATATAAAAAAAAGAAATAAAAAGGCTGAAGGTTTGTGAAATGTCCCATAGACTACCATATTTACCATTAATTGAACACAACAATAATGTTGGAGGACAGAGTTGGCTTACGGTAGTGCCCGTGAGAACTGACCTGGTCTGAAATAGACTCGAGACTTCTCCGGTTTCATCTTCAATCAGTCATCAGAGCATGTTTGGCTGCCAGGGGGCACTCCACTCCCTGCCTGCAGTTATAAAATATTACCTATATGAGAAACTGATCTGACAGATAGTGAACACTGGCGACTTCTGATCACTTCCACAGAGACTGGCCCATGGCTATGAAGAAAACCAGACTAATTGAATTTCTGATTTGTTGGTACATGCAAAACTACATTAGTGTACTATTGGGACAGAGCAACTCGTCGGCTCGCCTAGTATAAACTATGTATCACACCCTACAATTTTCCATATTTGTCAGAGTACTCAACAAAAACCATATAATAAAAGGTCTAAGTGGTCAGACAAAACGTCACATTATGTTCATTATAGCTAGATTCAAAACAGCCCATTATCAGTTTCCTCCTCAAGCCCTGGTTCTCACTTTAACACTTATCATCCATTTGATATGACCATATGATACATGCATGATACATGTAGTAGGAACCTAAAGGAAGAAGTAATATTTGCTTGGCTGGGATTTCATGTAATCATGTTAACAAAGTCTGCTAATCCAGAAGATCGTTATTTCAATCCAATTCAATTAGTCGCTCCAATAACAAGTCAAAAAGAATCAAACCATTTTATTAGTTTCAGGTCAGATCTTAACTAATGATGCTTGAGTTTTAAACCTCATTACAACATATTTTAAAAAGAGAATGTGGGAGAAATAGGCAAACTTATCAATAAACACTTTTTTTTCTTCACTCTTATTCTCACGGAAATTCAGTGAAATTCAAACAATTTATTTATTGGAGTTTTTTTTTTTACTTCCTCTGAAAGACAAACATAAATTTCTGAAACTTTGTACAATAAACTAAAGACTTGAGCTACATAAACTCTTTGATGGAATTTGTTCACTCCTGGCAAAAGAAGTTAATTAACACTATGATTATTTGGGTAATAGATTACATTTTAATTTAGAAAATTCAAATTATAGCTACTTCAACACTTAATAATTGTACCAATAAGACTATGCTTTATGTCGACATGTTTTGATTTCATAACCTAAAAAATTCAAAGCTCAACGCCTGAGTCAATGGTATGATGCATACAAACTTTCAGTTGAATTCTCAGAAGACAAGTTAAGAGTAAGGAAAACTTTGGTTTTGTTTGATTGTAAGATTGGGGTTAACACCAGGGGTTTTTATAGACACTTTTTCATCGGGAATACCCCTGATGAAAAATAATGGCAAATTAAGTTTTTCTTAAATTTGATATTCGGTTTTGTTAGAAAAATTTAAATTTTGGCTCCTTTTGACCACTGGCGAGCTATAACATTCAAAATATACAGAAAATGATCCACAGATTTGCTCACTTCATCCAGTATCATATCCACCAACATGTTGGTTTTATAAAAAGTTAGTAAAATTAAGTATTAATGGATATTGTAAACCGAAGGCGCGCAAAAAATATTGAGTTTTAGGCAATATCAAATTTAGTTGATGAAAAATTTGTGGAGCCACATCATGTGACTCGCTGATATATACCTGATTGGCAATGGATAGACTCAACCCATGGGCAACACATCAAAGTAGGATAAGTAAACCACCACGCCTCTTACTTGGGGAGTGGGGAGGGGAGGGGAGGGGGGGTATGTGCATATTCCCAGTTTCTGGATTACATGTATCTAATCTAATAGGTCTGTCTGTGTTCCCTTCATAAACTAAATATAAATGTGATATATAATCATAATACACTGATTCAGGTCCGAGGAAGGTTTTATGATCAGGGTCAGCCTTGGCTTTACCATCCGACTGCTATAATTGTACCACAGACTAACACCCATGACATTATACAAAATTATGGATACACTCTCAAAGGAAACCAGTTTCCATATTCCACAGACACACTTGAATACTTATCACCTCTATTTATAATGGTTCTGGAATCATTACCAGAGAGGTAATCAGAATTTGGTGGTCATCTATCTCAAACACATCTAATGATTTCCCGATTGGCTGAGTCAATAGACCACCGTTGATACAGACCTTTGATTAAACAGACATGTAAATGCATAATCTGTCCACTTAGGCAACCATGTGACTGTATGTAAATAGAATTAAACAGAAATCACCAAAGGATAGCGGAATAACTAAGGTTAAAAATCCATTTATCCTGAATGGTTTAGTTTAGTAGTGAACTTCAGAAAATTATTGAATGTAAAAAGAATGTTGCGAAAAATTTGCTTGGAAATATGGGCTCAAATAAAATATAGATGTTTAGAAAAATGTAAATTTAGAACATCAATAGCTTAGAAATTAGATCATTTCAGATCACTGACAGCTTGCAGAGCTAGACATTCAAGATTGATTTTCCTGAAAGGTAGGAAAAGGGTACGAATGGTAGACAACTTTTGGCAACGTTGAGCCTAGATAAAATACTAGTTTTCATTTCATTAGGAAAATCTTTATGGAATTTGAACTTATCATTTTATTATTAATATTCTACTTCCAGTGTCACATAACTGTATAGGCCCATATATTAACAGTAAATTAAACAAATGTAGACAATAATGCAAATTATACCAGGTAATTTAAGCATTGAAGTATTTTGTAATCTGTATGTAAAAGCTTCCAATTTCTGGAAAACGTAAATCTCTTGGTATGATCTTCTCACCTTAAATGGTTTGATAAAAAAATTTAATGGGGAAAACAAACAGGAGGTTTTCCTTGTAAGATAGGTTAATTAAAGATAATAATACATTTTTGTTCCACAAATCTATGCCAAAGGACTGTCACTTGACTATACCGATAGACCATGTATGAACTTCTTCCTGACAGCACTGCACTACAAAACCTGATTCCAGGTGTGTGTACTGTATTGCAATCTGACTATATTTGCAAGTTTTGCAAAACACAATTGTTTGTCCTTTGTTTTTATTTTTACAGTTTTAGGCTTTTTACATCCACTGGTACTGCTTGGTTGAGTTTCAGGGTCCACTTTCACAAAATGTCATATGACAAAGAAATACCGTACAATAAAATTATGTCATGTTAAACTGTAGCTTAAAAATATCGTACGATATTTTACTGTCCTACGACATTTTGTTAAAGTGGCTCCTTATTTGTGTAAGCCAATGCAGCTTAGTGCTACATTTGAAATAAATCAGTGAAAATGAATTCTAACAAATGCAGATCAGAGGTTTTATGTCAAAGTGGGATTGATTGATTGACAGATAGGTGTTTTACGCCGTACTTAAAAATATTTCATCTAAATGATGGCGATGTATTCCAACAATAATTGAGACTAGCACAACCAAGATGTAAAAGTGTTTTCATAATGTTAGAAAGTTAATCTTCCTCCATTGCTAAGTGAGGACAGCATTGTAATTATTCAAATAAATTGCCCTTAACCAGAAGGCTGTTTTAAATGTGAACATGTCATGAAAATAGACAGCAAGCATTGTTTGTTTGTTTGTTTGATTGGTGTTTAATGTCGTACTCAAGGTTATTTCACTTATATGACGACGGATTGTCCACTTCACATTCTACACAGCCTTATTATGGTGGAAAACCATGAGGAAACCTCGTAAAAACCACCCCTGTGATTGCCAGAGCCACCTGTGGATTTGGTGAATGGATAGTTTTCTCATTTACAATAGGTTGTATAAACCCATACTAATAATTCAATGATTTTGATAATGTATGTGGTTCCTTCTAATACTGATAATTATGATGTGAAATAAGTATTTTTAGTATTTAAGTAACAATCTGTATTTTTCATTACAAGCCATTTAAGTGGACAGTTGATTGAAAGAGTGGCCACAGAGTTTAACAAACTCCAGTTCTATGTCACCAAGAGTCGAGGACTGCCATTGGTGGAGAAAATTAAACCAGTGAGTCTTTTGTTCTGTTTCATTGCAAAAATTATTGTTATGAGAATTAACTGTACGTAAATATAGTAAGTAATAATCATGCTTACTTAAACATGTTTGACGTATCTTGTCCTGAGATTTGTCTGTATTTTGTACGATTTTTGTAGAAAAATACAGCAGTAGAGACAGTTGTGTAAAATACAGATTTCGGCCTTAATTGAAATTCCATTTATTGCTAACATATAAAAATCAAACGAGTTTTGACACACAAGCTTTCTGCTTTGTTTGTGTCTGTTATGCTCCTCATACAAATTTCAGAGTGGTTTTAAGGAGGGATAAAGCATTTGTATGAAGCAGGCACAAAAACTGATGATTTGATGTGTTTATCATTATTGATGCTGATGACATGTTTGGAACAATATTTTTAAAGGAATATTTTTGGGGGTACGGAAAAGTTGTAAAGACTACAGGAAAGACATGTCCAGAGCCCTTGTTTTGTGTAGGCATCTTTGGTTGACAGCTAACCCAATCAAACTAACAGTTGTTGTTCTCTGCAATTAATAGTTGTTTTCTGATTATAGCGGATAGCAAACATCACAACAACATTACAGTACAGTCTTGAAGAGTCCTTTATCGATGGTCTTGAAACTGGCAATGTGGAGATTCTAAGACAGTGTTTGAGGACATATGCTCTTATCGATAAAATACGAGATGCTGAAAATCTGTTCAGGCGAAATGTTGTTAAACCATACATGGAAGCGGTAAGTCGGGTGTCTCAATCAAAACAATGTATTGGGTTCATAAGTTGGGTATCTAAATCAATTTACACGTGCAGGTTGTAAATGAGATATTTCAATCTAATCATATAGGGCGGTGTCAAGTTAGGAACATGTATCTTGATCAAACCTTACAAGGCACGGAAAAGTGGAATATCTCAATCCAACAATATGTAGAGGCAGTACGGAGGGTTTCCCAATTAAACCATTTCAGGTCGCAATAATGGAATATCTAAAAAAAAATTGTCTAATGAATTACTTATAGCAACAACAAATCATCTTGGGATACAACAAGTCTTGTCAGGACTTTATTCCTCTTAAACAATTGTTTACAAATAGTTGTATTTTGTATAAATTTCTTTGGTATCAAAGTATCAAATCAAATCAAATTTCAATCCAATCATACATGGAGGCGGTACGGAGGGTTTCCCAATCAAACTAGTCCAGAACCCCTTGAAAATCCTGCCACCCACAGTCGCATTAAATCCTTCTTCTTGTGTCAAACCGAAAAAGTTGAATTTATCGCTTAAAAGTTAAACCTATAGTACATGATGTTTAACATTTTTTACACCATATTCGCCGTATGAAGAATCTGATGAAAAATATGTTTTTTTAAAAATCAGTAGTGCATTCCAGGTGGCAATAAGTGGGATATCTCAATCCAATCATTCCTTTAGGTGGTAAGAAGGGTTTCTCAATCAAATCATACAAAGATACTGGATATATTTTCTCGAGATAAAAGTGAGATAAATAGAGCATACAATCAAAAGCTCTTCATAAAACCATTAGGTAATTAGTAAGTATGGCATGTTAGAAAACAATGTTCATTTGTTGAGAGACTTCAGTAAGCTTATTAAAGTAAAGGGGACCGGCTGAATATATGTTACAAAGTGGCTTTTAAATGAGGCTTAATTTTTCTTTTCTAATCAAACATTGACAATAGATATTTATCATCTAGTTAAGCAAATGTGTACACAAACATTTTCAGGTAGAGTGAGTCCTGTTTGAAAAACTCTAACCTATTGCAAAATTTGACATCTTTACTACCAGTTCTTT
>JARFOD010095216.1:0-17231 GCA_031763545.1 Mopalia muscosa | reverse complement strand
TTTGAACTATCCAATGATAGATCAGTGAAGTCTGCTGTACACAGGATTTGATGACTCAACTGGTACTCGTGATCCTTTTTAATGGATGATAACCAGAGTTACTTATTTATCGAATATGGTTTTTGGGTGGTCCTCCCCTTTAATGTTCTCGATAGCGTAAGTGTCGCACACACAATATACATAGTTTTTGTATAACATATTTCATATTCTCTCCAATGCTTATATGTCTTATACAGCACTTTTAATATATAAGCCAATGTATTCAACTTATATGTAGGCTAGCTAAATCACAGGTGAACGAACCTGGCAATTGACAGCTGCACAGCATCGACTAGGAGACAATAGAAAAAAGTGTTAAACATATCATGATCCGTCTAAACAATTAGTAATTGATCTCGATAACGTTTATGTCGCACACACAATATACATAGTTTTTTGTGTTCTCTCCAATGCTTACTTGCCAGTCCACGGTGCGTTTAATCAGCCAATGTATTTCACTTATATATAGGCTAGCCAAATTGCAGGTGAGCGAACCTAGCATTTGACAGCTGCACAGCATCAACTATGTTACACTAGAAACGTGTTAAACGTATCAAACGGTACGTCTAGACATGTCTGCATTAATCAGATTGTAGGCACTTTTGTGATAACGTGTTTTTAAAATTACAATTGTGGTTTTAGTGTCGCTTCCAATGATTGATTCCGGAGCCTATGAATTACATCATTTATATTTGCATTTCTTGTTTTACAAATGATTGCTTTTAACTTCATTTTCATAACGCGGGTGGTTGGTTTGTTTGTTTGTTTGATCGGGGTTTAACGTCGTACTCAAGGGTATTTCACTTACATGACGACGTGACAGCCCAATAGATGGAGGAAACCACCATCGACACCACTGGCAACAAACAAAGACAGGACCGGACAAATACAGGACGACAACAGGACGCAATACAGACACCACAAACAGATCGGCTTCCTGTTCCCCTTTAGCTCTGAAAGCACCAGGGCAACATAAAGCTCCCTTTAACCGCCCGCGCGGGTGGTTGGACGGAGCTTCCTGTTGCCCTGGTGCTTTCTGACTAAGAAGAAACAGGAAGCCGATATATTTGTGATGTCTTCGTATTGTCCTGTGAGTGTCCTGTATATGTCTTCTGATGTTTTTGTTAGTTGCCAGTGATATCGGGAGTCGTTTCCTTCGCGCATTTCGCTGGCACGTCGTCATGTGAGTGAAATCGAGAGAATAAATCCGTATCATGAGTTTGTACAGGTATACCATATAATTTTAAATAATTGATATTAATAATAACAACACTACTCATGATGAACATAATAGTAATAAGTAGAAAAGAAGCAATTATCAATTGCTTAAATGTATACCCCATCCCACCCCTCAAAACAACACTGTCTTTCTTCACAAAAGTTTAAATGAAACATGACCACATTCAGACTTATGACATGCAAGCGTTTCAAGCCGTACGGTGAATAGTAATACACAGCATAGTAACAGAAATCTTACCTGGATGACACCTGTGAGACGACAAACAGGTAATTTGCATAAATTTTATAAAAAGTTAAACGTTGCACATTTGCATATGGAGAAGATTGTTATGTGTAAGTGTCATAGTCGTATGCTACATTGTAACTGAGCTATATAGCCCGGGCAAGGTAAGTCCGATGACAGACACATTGCAAAATTAAGGTTAGGCCTTGAACGTCAATATTGAGAATAATATTGTGTAAATTTCAAAATCATACATAGAATAGTAACAGAGATATGGCATGGAAAAGATGTAATGGACGGCAAACAGCTAACTTGCACAATTTATGTAGAAATTTGCATAAATTTGCAAAAAAGGTTGAACGTTGCACATCTGCGTATGGTTAAGACCGTTGTGTATAAGTTTCAAAGTGGTATGCAAAATAGTTACTGAGCTATGTTCTTGACAAAATATTCTAGACGCTCGGACACACGCCCTGGCGTAAAAATTTAATCCTGTCTGCCCCTATATCATCCACATTTTCATACATTGAGTAGTAACAGAGAAATGGCCTGGATAAAAAAATGTCTGACGGCAAACAGCTCATTTTTATTATTTACGTCGACATTTGCATAAATTTGCAAAAAAGGTTGAAGGTTGCACATCTGCGTTTGGAGAATATAGAGGCATTATAAAAAAAGTATTTGTAATAATGCCACTGATAACAATATTTTAAATTTAAAAACAAAAAAACAAATAACCCAAAAAGAATAATCCACTGGCTGACATTTGATTTAAGAGAGTATTTCACACAGCCCACACAAAACATGGTATCTCCGATTGCATTGTTCCTGTAGTTTATCCAGATCAAATAATGTAGAGTTAACTCATTTTATCAACAATTATATTCATTTTGTTACGTTTTTTTAATGAAATAGAGTACGAGTCATTCACTATCAAGGTTAAAGTGACACACGGCCTACATAAAAACTCCGATATCAGGCTTTCTGTACCAAGTTATATAAAATATTGTTTACATTTGTTTATTCGAGCATTATATGCAAATTATTATAATGTAAATTTTTCTCTTCTCAATTATTCAAGAAATATGTGTGCAAGAACCAGGCTTTCGGATTTACCCAAGCAAAAAACAAACGTGAATAATATCTACATCAAAAGGAAGCCAATTAAGCGTCCATGTTGGCGTGCTTTATGTGCTGAGAAAAGCGCCTTCCACTTGGTAAAGAATCGGGACTAATTCTGCAATAAGTGTTGGACCCGCAGCCAAACATTTCCGTGTACGAATCTCGCTGGAGGCAAGCGATTTTTCTCTATCATCATTCAAAATATATATATTTGGATTCACACTCTTCAAACTTTGTATCCACTGGGTTTCAAGTGGGATCTAGGTATAAGGGTTTAAAAAAATAAATTGTTTCATTTATCCTCCTCCTGTTCGTCCTAACAACCAGTTTGCTGGGCTACTCTTATAGGAATATAATGTAATCAATCAATAACCCTGTGCCAGTTTGATTATTTCAAAAATATATATCAGTAGCTATTATAACATCTCAAGATTAAGATGTATTTTCTTTTGATAATAAAATAACTGGAAGTTTTTAACAAGAGACTGGGGGGTTTCGTGATCATAGAAAATATAACGTACTTAATTTCAGCGGCAAGAATCCAAAACTAATGACAAACTCGACACATGGTTATTTTTTAAGTTGAGGGATTGATACTTTAATATTAAAAAAAACAGTTAAATTGAAAAATATTGGTCAAAAGGCATGTGTCTACTAAAGTCCTGTCATATTCTTCAACAAACAAAGATGGTTGTCACTGGTTTCCATAATCATTTAGATGCATCCTGATTCTGTTTCTTGAAGCACGTTATAGAAGGACAGATCAGCTTACCCCACAAGAAATGTATGTTTAACAAAACAATAACTGACAGTGGCACAGCTATCAAACGTGAGTTTTTTTTTATACTGCCTGAAAGTTAAACATCAGCCACTGCTGAGTAAAAACAGAATTGCTACTCTTAAAAAAAAGGCCTATAGCCTGAGGGCCTTTTTTAAGGAGTATTTTCTTAAAATTCTGTGTATTTTTGTCCTACAGCATAGCATAGCAAATTTATATGAGTTTAGTTTAATGGTCTATTGGTGTATTCAACATACATTATGTGTACAGAGTATACCGGGTCGGCAGGTAGGCAGTTTCAAGGATAGGGAAACTTGTCAGAGTGGGGGTAGCCCTTTCTTATCATATAACTGTACTTGTGAAACGGTCAATTTCAACCAAATATTACAAATACACACACACAAATGTGGTCAGTTTTCAGGTAAAAAATTCAATGGAATGATTTTACTATATCTTGAATGCATGCAGATAAAAGATCCTAGTGCAGCTGAACTCCTGTCATATTAATAGCGCACAGTGCTAAAAGTGCGTAGGTTTCGTTCGAACGGTCATTGGACGTATTGATTAATTGTGCCAGTATAGCTTGCCTTTCCTATGGATGGCTTTGAAAACCCCTGAGCCATAAATACTGTATTATATATGACTCCATTATATAGTAATATATTCTTAATGTAAAGGGATAAATGTTCATGTAAAGTTACATAACAGATAGACGAATTGTGCGAATATGTGTTTGTTTAATTGTGGTTTAACGCCGTACTTACGGATATTCTAGACATATGACGGCTTGACAGCCGAATGGGCGAAAGAGACCCCCATCGACGCCACTGGCAACAAATACAGATAAAACAAAGCAAAAACAGGAGGTAATACAAGGACACCACAAACAGATGGGTTCATTTGCCCTTTAGCTCGGAGAGAAGCCGGATCAGCAGGAATCTCCCTCTCCGCCATATGCACTTATGTGAAAATCGGTCTTAAAATGCATCTGTCGATCCTGATAGTCATCGGCTTGTAGTCTTCAAAATGGCAAAGGTCCTAAAATATGCACTGACTGTAATCTGCCTGTAATACTTCTACTCGATAACGTTGTGCGTTAGTTTAATAGCTATGTAACGCCGAACAAGTAGGTGGAGGTGGTGGTGGTGGCAGGTAGGTATGGGCGGATGGGGGAGGGGGAGGGGAAGGCTACTCATACGAAGATTGAAGATATTGAATCTAGGGTAGTTATCTTTCATTTCCTGTCAGTATTCAGCGGCATTAAATCTGGCAGCATAAGGAGTGTACAATCTGCTGTCGTATTAATCAAACAAATAAATTATAATATATAAACCAACGCAACTAACATTGCATCCAGAAATTATCAGCAAGCATACAATTAGTAAGGAAAATGACAATTAAATTTCTCTCCAGGTATTCAGATGCACAAGAAGAGGTTCCTATTAAATTCCCCAACTGTATTACATATGACAAATCATCAATTTCCTAACTGTGTCCCAAATACCAACTCATCAATTTCTCACAATTTCTCACAAGTAACAACTTATTATTTCCTAATTGGATTTTAAAATGACAACTCATCAACTTCCCAACTGTATTCCTGGTGACAACTCACCAAGATTCCAACTGTATTCCAAATGACAACTCATCCCTTTCCCAACTGTATTCATGATGACAACTCACCAAGATTCCAACTGTATTCCTGATGACAACTCATCAACTTCCCAACTGTATTACTGATGACAACTCACCCAGATTCCAACTGTATTCCTGATGACAACTCACCCAGATTCCAACTGTATTCCAAATGACAACTCATCACTTTCCCACAGTATTCTACAATGACAACTCATGAATTTCCCAACTATATTCCAAATGATAACTAATCAACTCCCCAACTGTATTCCAAATAACAATATCAATTTCCCGAACGTTTACCAAACGAACTCTAATCAACAGCTCCCCGATTTCCCAACTGTGTTCCAAAAAAAACTCCTCAATTTCTTAACTTTATTTCAACTGACAACTCCTTACTTTCCAACTGTCTTTTAAACTGACAACTCATCACTTCCCCAAATGTATTTCACATGCCAACTCCTTAATTTCCCATCTGTATTCCACAATGACAATCCTCAATTTCCCGACTGTACCGTAATTGACAACTCATTACTTTTCCAACTGTGTTACAAAGGAAAACTTCTCAATTCACCAACTGTATGCCAAATAACACCTCGTCATTCATCAATGTTTGGTCTACATCGTGGCTATATGTATTCTTGCAAGTACATGCCTAAAACAAATGTGTTTAAAGGCTCAAGCAAATAACTAATGTCTGAATTAAGTATTGCCAAATTTGAAAAAATTCGAAAACGTGTCATACTGAATTGTATATACAGTCACTACCGATTCAACCTGCAGAAATATGAAACCTTTAGAAATACGGTCTGCCTCTGAATGTTCTTTGAATATTCAATATTCACCTAAGAGACCCAGACATGTCTCGCCAAATGTCGTTCTCAAATCGAGAAGACATTTTTAAATGGACTATAAGCGCGTAGGGTACTGCTGAGAAATTACTGATCTTGATGTGAAAATAGGCGTCAAGCGGTTGTTTAATGCACAAGGGATCGGTACCATAGAGGTCGTCTATGTATATAGAGATAATACAAGGGGAGACACTCTACGTCGACTCAGCGTGCATACCGTGGTGAAATTGAACCGATTTGAGTCCATTAATCACATAAAATAAATAAATACCACCTGTCCGTGTGAGATAAATAGTTCATCTTCAAACCCTTACCAAGAATTGTGACGATAGTTAGCCTAAATTCTCAACTTTTGTTTGCAAACACAGAATGGTTTGCCTAACAATTATTCAGACCGAGTGCCATGTATACATGATGAGCTGTGATTGGCTAATATCGACGGCCTGATTCAGGAGGGATTTCCTTCATTAATTGACTCGAATCGGTTAAATTTCACCACGTTATTACAGTCGACGAAGAGTGTCTCCCCTTGTATTATCTCTATATACATAGACGACCTCTATGGTACCGAGCCCCTGGGGTTTGATGAGTCGATTTAAACAAGTGTTCAAGGAAGTAAAAAGATGGTTTAAATCAAGGCCATAAAATTTCTATGTAATGTTAGATAGAGTGCAGAAATAGGATAACGTTCGTTTAGTTCTAAACGTTAAGTAAGACTACAAGAGGGAAGCTACAGATTTACGCTGTGTTCCAGATTACAGCTGTGTCTAAAATACCAGACAGTTTAAACTAGTTTTAAACACACAAAGGCTTGAGTTTCTTTGTCATGTAAACTCCAACAAACAATAAGCATTAACAGCGTCTAATAAATCGGTAGTTTTCTAAAAGCTGTCACGTGTAGTGTCGCTGTTAGTTTGAGCCCACGTTTTTTGTTTGTTTTTGTTTTTTTCAGTCGAAGCGCAATTTAGATTATTATTCTGGAATTCGTAGTAGCCGATGATGTAGGACCTACTGATATTTACTCTATTCGCGAGATAAAATCAGCTTTTACAAAAACGTTGCCTTTCGAACAAATCAATGCAGATACCATTACCTCAAATTCTAGGAAAATAGGGTAATCGGTCGATATACCGTCCCGATGGGAAAATGCTGTTGTTCTGTATACATCGCGCAGACGAACGGTGTGCAAGTTTGACTCATTCTAGCTAATGTCACGCTGTCCCCAAAAATAAAGCCTAGCAACCTACGCAGCACAACAAAACCAATGCTTCCTTATTTGGAATAAGTTGAGGCTCCATATGTGGGGTCTCCTAAAAACGATTCCTTATATGTTCTATCTGATCAACCCGGTAGGACCTTTAGATCTTTGTAACTCCTGTATGCTATACGAGTAGACATGTATTGTACCTATCAGCTTTTCATGATCAAAGCAAATGAGAAAAATAAACGTAAAAGAGGAAATAACGGCCTAAGAGTGCACATTTACTTTAGATTCGATCTATTGAACCAACTGCCTACAACAAAATATCGTTTATTAAAATACTTACTTATTTATATTTCTTTTTAATACCATCAATATGGATATATACCAACCGTTGTTTGTTGACAGAGCTTAGAACGTTCATTAGAAAAATGAACTGCGTCAAAGCACAAGATGACAGACACGTTATTTGAAAGTGGCGCCATTTTTGTTTGTTGTCGACAGACGTGATTTGAAATAAATTTCCAGATAAGTTTGCTCAAACTATATTCCAATGGAATAATTGCCACATTTGCCAAGCCAGTTGCGGCAAGAATGAAATGATGAAAAGGCGTTATTCTTATCTAATTAATTTGACTGTTGCCTTGGGAATATTCGGTATGGTACATTGCGCCTTATTATAACAGGTCTTTAACATCTCTTGAATATGCTTTGCGGAAGCCTGTCGTGTTGTTTTCTTTTGTTTCGGTTATCTCCGCTGAGCCGAAACGCCGTCAGATGAGTAAAGGAAGGAGAATAACCCGAGTCAACAAACTCGTGTAAAGTCGCTGAAGACGTGTAAGTTTTCATCAAGTCTATTTCTGGGGCTTTGTTATATATTGATTAATGTTGATCACGTGTCTTGCATAACATTCAACGCGAACAGAACTAAGCCAATGTTTCCAAATATGGTCAAGAAACAAAAACACATTGTATAATGTTTGCTGTATTGGAGACGTCCGCAAAATGACCAGTGGGCGGGTCTTACAATTTATGCATATAACTAATGCGTTGAGATTGTGTACGAATTTCGTAATGAACAACGTGAACAACGTGACAAAAGCGGTATTCGTTTATATTGTAGTATATATGTCATTCAGACATTGACTACATTATTGTTCTACTTATTTAATTTAACTGGTATAATGAATGCTTGTTTTCAAGTATTTTTCTCATAGTTATGCTATATTCCAATCTGCTAACCCCAGCAAGATCTTCGTTACTGTGGTTAATACTCTCCGGCATGTACGAATATATCATTTCCTTAGCCCAAGGCCTATTAACCCGCGACTCCACATAAGTAGAATATACCTTGCGAAATTTATATGAAGAAATTATGTCCAACGAGTTAAATAT
Source organism: Mopalia muscosa (assembly GCA_031763545.1). Taxonomy (NCBI): domain Eukaryota; kingdom Metazoa; phylum Mollusca; class Polyplacophora; order Chitonida; family Mopaliidae; genus Mopalia; species Mopalia muscosa. The sequence continues at coordinate 8,748 of JARFOD010095216.1, read as the reverse complement.
CAGCTATAAAAAATTATAGAAAATGACCATTTAGGAAGCGTTATCTTATAAAAATGGATTTCGAAGCCTATGGTGGCATATCGGATTTATTCGTAGCCATAGTGAAAATTGTTTTAAAACCGATTACGGGATGGATGGAATAAAGCTAGAAATTTTCCATACTATAAACTGCTATTTTGTCAAAGCACATTAAAGGCAGTTGTTTCAAGTCACCCCATCCTCGTGCTATATACCATACACTTGTTTATTCCTAGAAGTTGTTAAACCAGTTCGTTGCGTATGAGTTATTTTGCACCGAAAGAAAACATCCACAAAATGAAGCAAAACAAAGGGAAATTAAGAAACTCGCTCCAGAGGCGTCAGACAAAAACACGTTTTATACCACCGGAAGTCTGGTGTTAGATGACTAAAGACGTGAATTTGTGTAGAAATGAAATTCATCTCGGACGCAATAGAATCGACGCCATTAAGGCCTGCATGTTTCAAATCAACTGATATTCCGCGATGTATATATGTCTCCGTTTGTGGAGGGTCCACAACAAGTCAACAAGTACGCGTAGGTTAAATTAATGCGAAATTTACATTGAGGTGCACCAACGGCTTTAACATCATTTATTCTAGGTAAAACAGCCTGGCGATGAAGATAACACGTTGACTGACTGCTTATACATTACAAATAACTCGAGAAAGTGCGCGAAAAGCCAATCGTGCACCTTACTCCAAATTCGTTGAGGCTTATATTCCTGTGTGCATTGTGCGCACGCGCCGGTAAATAGGCTTTCGGGGGAACAAACTATAAGATTTGGGGAATATCCAAATATCTATCACATGTTAAACAAATTATGATACAAACAGCGAGATTCTCTAGGGGTTTGCTTATTGGCTAGACCCAGTTGTTTGTTTGGAAAAGCTGTTTCAAGCGGGAGAGCCCTGTTTTGTGTGTGTGTGTTTTCGTGTCTTTCATTTGGAATCCACGTTCTATATAATCCACGTTCTACATAATTCTACGACAAATCCACATTCTATATAATTTTGATCTCTGTAGTAATTCTCTCGTTTTGGTATATTTCACACCTATACTATGCATATGTTGACAAATCCTCGTTCTGTATAATTTCGACCTCTGTACTAATTTTCTCGTTTTGGTATGTTTCACACCTAAAGTAGTAATTTTTTTTAGCAATTGTATTTTATTTCATTCATTTTATTTATTTTCCAAAAGTAACAAAGCTATGGATTGGCATTGTTTATGAAAAACCCGCCTTTATAATAAATATCGCTCTGGCATATTCAGTCTTATCAGGTATATCAAATAACCGAATCGTCGAAACAGACTAAATGTCAAGCACTCAATAACGTAGGGTTATTAAAGAGCTGATGAAAAACAAGCTTGTCCGGATCTACCCGGCAAAAGTCAAGTTTAGCGGTCGCCGTATAACAATCCTCAAGTCACGTGTTTTACATAACTGCCGCCTGAGCGTATTATCGATATTTCTCTCCAGTTATATGGGTTCCCTGGACTATGTATGGAAGCTGGTAGGTATCATATGGCTTGTTAAGAGCATAACACACTGCCTATATTGCTAGCTGCAGGACAATTCATGAAACTAAAAACAGAGACTATAGAAAAAAATAATGCGACCTTCAGATTTCTCATTTCTTTTTTACTTTCAGTAACATGTTTACTGCTTAAAATCCTCTAAAAGCTATTTCGTCTTTTTTTTTTTAAATGTTTTTGTAAAAAAATGCGGCCTGATTGTGACGTAGCCGTTACAATGTCAAGGGCAGGTCTAGATATATTTGTTTTCTGGCGCGTATCCACTCTATGCTGTTGTTTCACCCACACACTGTTGAAATGTAATTCAAAACTGCCCAACCTCGTTGTTATTAACTCTTGTACAAATCTGTCTTGTTCCGATTACATTTAATTTGAAAGACCAAGGCTAGATGCTAGTCGACGGTAAACAAGGAGACGCGCGCAACCTTGAAAACAACCCTGATACTACGCGATTACCTTGGTCTAAGAACCGCCGATAATCAATTTGGGAATTGTCAGTCACAGCTGATAATTAGAAATTGCCATCATTCACTTTCAACATGCAGGTTGTATCCGGTCCAAACCGCAATAAAATGGCTATCGGAAAACTATTTTAGTATTACTTTATATCTAAAAAATTATTTTTTTAACGGAAGTCCGTTTAAGACAAATCCCACTTATAAATGATTTTTTTTGCTTACCATCAGTAAATTTATAGAAATAATATGTGTAAAGTTCGTCAGATAGATGTTCAATGTAACATTATCTCTTATTAATTCTATTTACGGAATTCCGTTAAACCTATTAATACAACTCTAATTAATATAATTAAGGGTGTATACACGTAGTGGTGTAATCAAAGAGAAGTTGTGTGGGTTGCAGCCTCGGTTTAATTGTACTCAAGCATATTGCACTTCAGTTACTGACGGTTTGGCAATTTGTTTATAAGTGGTTAAAGCTTTATCAGGCTTCCATAGTCTCGGGACAATCTCGTAAAAAAAAGACTTTCGACGTTAGCTGCAAACACCGGGAAACCTAGTAAAAACATCACCAGTCACCGTGAAACCTTGTAAAAACCTGAACATCTTCTCCACACTCATCGGGAAACCTAAAAGAAAATATCCCCATATTCTCCACGGTTACGACAAACCTCTTTGAAACCCTTCCAGGCTCACAATCACTGGGAAACCTCGTGAAACCCTTCCACGTTCTTTACAATCATCAGAAAACCGTATGAAAACATTCCCATATTCTCCACATTCACCGGGAAACTTCGTAAAAAAAACTTCTTACCATCTCCTCATTCACCGGGAAACTGCATAAAATCCTTTCCGCCTTCTCCACATTCACCGAAAAACCGCCAAAAAAACGTCCCTCCTTCTCCACGTTCACCGGAAAACCGCATACAACTTTCCCATCTTCTCCACATTCACAGGAAAACCGCATAAAACCCCTTACCATCTTATGCCATATTAACAAGAAAACCATTTACAAACCTTCTCATCTTCTTCACTTTCACCGGAAAACTGCATATAAACCTTACCACCTTCTCCACATTCACCAGGAAACCTAAAAACCTTCCCATCAGCTACACATTCACCGGGAAACTGCATAAAATCTCTCCACCTTCTCTACATTTACCGGAAAACCTCATGAAACCTTCCCCACTTTTTCCACATTCACCGGGAAACCTCGTAATAACCCCCTCACCTTCTCCACTGTAATCGGGAAACCTCATAGAAACCTTCCCATCTTCTCCACATTCACCGGAAAACCTCATACAAACCTTTTCATCTTCTCCACATTCAACGGGAAACCTCTTGAAACCCATTCCATCTTCTCCACATTTACCGGGATACCTAAACAAAACCTTCCCACCATCTTCACATTCACCGGAAATCCAAATAAAAACCATCTTACCATCTCCACATTCAACGGGAAACCGCATAAAAACCAACGGTTTCGTTAGGCAACAGTATAGAAACAGAAAGACCGTTCATATTTGAATAATGTTAACCGGTAAAGGGGATTGTGTGTATAAAGCACGGATAAAAACAGGAGTTGTTTGACGTTCATCTTATCTGTCGTCCGTGACCTTGGATGCTCTCTGCCTCTACTCACCCGTCAGCGATTGTCCGTGTTCATGTTGACAATCAGCATGCATCTTAACAGTGGACACCCAACATCGGCTTAGCTTGGAGGTCTCAGTCGTTTGCCTACAAATACATTCTCCAGCAATAAAACTTGCCTTGATTCCTCGGTTAAATCAAATTTTCCCACCAGATGAACGAAGAAAAAAAAAAAATAAATACAAGGAGATTTATATGGAGTAATGTTACCACAGAACAAGACAACTGCCGCCTGGATTAGAACAGATCGGATGAGGCACATTGTCCACTTGTTAGAAGACGTTTGTAATAACGAAAGCCATAGTGTCTACCTTACGGCGGTTGTTATCACGTTACGACAACAGTGACATAACTTTGCTAAATAACGTTATTGGTTTACGGCAGAAGATGTCTAATCCACGAATTTTAACATGGGCAGGATAGGGAATATTGCAAATTAATACGTAAACCTTCATAAAACTACATAAATTTCCATTTCCCATAGCTTCAAGTATAATTTTTTGCAAAAGTTACACTTTAAAGCTTTATATTCCTGAAACTAAACAACTCGCAACGTTGAAGTATAGACAGGCTTCCCTACCGTGTCATAAAGTGGCAACGGGTTTTAAAGGGACGTCACTCTGTTGTCGTAACGTCATCACTCAAAACCTCCATATTGATGCACAATAATTTCCATTAAACAAGAAATACAATTTTAATCTTTACAGGCTTCTGAAGACTTGTTTAAATAGGGTGTCGTGTAAGATGAAGATTTTTGACGCGAAGTTAAATTTGTGCCCACATTCTCTAGATCAGTTATAATTTATGGCAAAAACGGGCAAATTTAGGTGTTACACATTGCAAAACTGTTACAGTCGAATAAATTGTAATGAATGTTACACCAGATGATATCAGTAATAATATCACCCAGCAATGTTACACCAAATAATGTCAGTAATAATATCATCTTGCAATGTTACACCAGATGATGTCAGTAATAATATCACCCTGTAATGTTACACCAGATGATGTCAGTAATAATATCACCCAGCAATGTTACACCAGATAATGTCAGTAATAATATCACCCAGCAATGTTACACCAGATGATGTCAGTAATAATATCACCCTGCAATGTTACACCAGATGATATCAGTAATAATATCGCCCAGCAATGTTACACCAGATGATGTCAGTAATAATATCACCGAGCAACGTTACACCAGGTGATGTCAGTAATAATATCACACTGCAATGTTACACCAGATAACGTCAGTAATAATATCGCCCTGCAATGTTACACCAGATGATGTCGGTAATAATATCACCCAGCAATGTTAGACCAGATAACATCAGTAATAATATCACCCAGCAATGTTACACCGGATAACATCAGTAATAATATCACTCAAATAAATTAACTGTAAACAACACCTATTAATTTAACATTTTCTGTCATTTTTACTGCATAACGCTAAGCTGTTTTCTTTAATTTTGAGCAATGCTATAAGGCCAATTATTTAAAGTTTGGAAATTTCTTCAAAATGAGTAGAAACGTATTAGAATGGATGGCCGATTGTGACAGATAATGACATTACCCTCATTGTCAAAGCATAAAAAGTAAGAATTTAGCGGTGTTTTGTTCTTCTATTGATAGCGCCCATAATATGTGCCATACACTTTGAACACTTGAAAGAACTAGATAATAAGGCACAGAAACAAACTAAAACCTTGGCTTCTAGCTACTTCCTCTGAAATACATTCTCAGTCAGTTTAAGTAACAATAGACATCCGCTGTCGAAAAAATACAAGGTCACATCTGTATATTATCGTTATCATCACGCATATTCACTTGTCACACTGTGGTAAATTTCTTTACGCCTGAATCCTTGCTATCTTTATTTGCTCTACAACTGTATTGTCACTCTAATGTGTCAAATATGAATTTCTGCTTCATTCGGGTTAAATGTAAAGAAATGTCGTCATGCAGGTAAATATGAAAATACTGTACCAATTATACAGTCCCAGCCACAGCAGTGAGCGTATGTATTTGAAGCAGCGACAGTTAAATCGCTCTTTGTTTCATCATGTTCACTAGTGCATTCAGGCCCGCGGCCGTGGCTCACTGGTAGCGAGTGTGCTTCCTGAACTGAACATGCTTCGATTTATCGTTCACGGGTTCGAGTCCGCCATTCGACCATCAGGTATATGAGCGATACCTGAGCACACAAAACAGTTCCAAGGAAATTAGAAAGGCATGATGGGAGATCGATTGGCAGTTCTGGTCCTAGGTGATTTTCGTTTTGCTTTGAAAAAAAATATTGTTTAAAAAAAGACAGAGAAATCAAAATTATTAAAAAGAAAGTGTTTTCATTTAACTTTGAAAATAAAAGAAAAATAGATAAACAAAACAAAACAAAAAATAAAAATACTAATTTAAAAAATTATGAAAAAAAAAAAATAAAAAATGTGCCTGGCAGCCATCGGCCACCATACAGTAGCTCTGCCATGATAGCCGTTTCCGTTGTAGTTTGAGATTTTGGGTGCACTCGATTCCCATGAGCCTTTGTCGGCGAAGCAGATTCTGACCTTGTGACTTTACCGTATGCCAGATTTTGTGAACGAACATGGGAATTAGGTAACAACATGGCAGGAGCTGGTTGATAGAGACAGTTTTGGGCTTTGTATATAGGCGAAAACATATATGAGTGCAGGCAAGGATTTTCTAGGCTGATTTTTTTTACCAAGGTTTTCCTCCCACAATAATGCTGGTCAATGACTCGTCATTGGGATATAGTCCTGTGGAATTAACATCGATTAAAAATACATAAATCAGTAAAAAAATAAATAAACAAGCAAACAAACAAAAATAAACAAACAAAAGACAAACAAATGATTGTTCGATCAATCGATCGACCGGCCGGCAAGCAAACAAATAAAGAAACAAACGGACGCACTGACGGACGGACGGGCGGATGGACGGACGGAAGGGCGGACGGGCGGATGGATGGAAGGAAGCACGAACGAATAAACAAACAAACAAACCAACTTTACCAAGCAACCAGCCAAGCAACATACTCCCAAGCCAGCCAACCAGCCAACCAACCAATCAACCAACACTTATGTGGTAAAAAAATAAGACAAGGATTCAAGGGCGGCCTATACAATTCCAAGCGAAAATAGTTCATCATTATGTTCCTTATTATTTACATTTGAACTATTCCACAGTGTACTTTTGTTGCATTATCAGGTTATGGTGCTTATCAGCCCAAATTAATTTATGTTACCAACATATTAGGTGCACAATGGCAAACACGCGGCTTCGTGCACATATAATTTTCTGTATAATTTCTGGTGTTTAATATCGTACTTAACGAAACCGTAAAAAAAATCGGCAACGCTGGTATCGTTCATTTTGTTAATCAGTAAGCCAGTTTGTAAACACACGCCTCCCAGACTTTGGTTTTGAGTCAGTCAAGGCTGTTGTCTCAAAATAATATAGTTTACAATAACACAATACTTCAGTTATTTTCATCAAGTACCATGTAGCTCTTTAATGCAGTCGGCTTCTTGGGATACACCAGCGAATCACCCTCGGGCAAGGCGGTCACGTGTGGAGCTATTATCTTCGTCACTGTTTTATGGAACGAAACATCAAGCTGCTAAAATCAGCTAATGTGTACTGAGTCAAACAAAATGGAACACATTTTTGAATCAAGAATATTTGAATTTGCTGCAACCTAAAAAAAAGAATAAAGACAACATTGATCTACGCATTACATGTGGCAACTTGCCAGACGAACACCGTAAACTAAACGGTAATCCGGTACTGCATTACATCGTCTAGGTTTTAGATGCACAGTTCTGTATTTTAAATAGAATCGTATTCTCGCGAGAGACTCGATAGTGGACGACATATAGACAACACTCGCATGATATGCCAGGCCATGGCCAATATTTGCGGAGACGTTTGTCACAGATCGGTAAATTAAAAAAAAAACATAAAACAAGATGGCCCGGGGTTTCCTCTCGGTTTTTATCCGTAATTAGAACAGTGTGAAGTTAAGAATCTGTCGTCATGCAAGTGAAATACGCTTGAGTACTACGCTAAACCCCAATCAAACAAACCAACAAATGTAATTATCTGTCATACAGTGTAGCCTTATTTAGAGATACATAGTTTGATCGCTTGCAACTTAAGCTCGTATAGCCAGTGATCGGCTTATAGTATAGCCCCTACTGATCAGACTAGACGCTTGTAGATATAAAGCCGTTTGCTAGGTAATGGCCTAAAGCATAAGAACGACGTTGTCCAATCTGATTCCTGTGAATTCTGGATTCTGCCTTAAAAATCACACAAAATTCTATTGGTTGACCTGGGCACGTGAGCAAACAGGTTTGGCCCTGTAACCAAGCAAACAATCAAAGCCGAAAGCGCGTTGAAGATCGACTTTCATTGGCTGGTGTTATCGAGCGTCTCCGGTAACCATTAGGCCTACCTAACAAACAGCTTTATATCTACCAGCGTTTAGGCTGATCAGTAGGGGCTATACTGTAAGCCAATCGCAGGTTATAGGAGCGTACTTGCAACTGTGTTCAAGTTATTTTCACTTACCGGCTATTATGGGTTCAGTTAGTACTGTCCATAATATTTGATATACGCAGTGAACTTTCTCACACATTTTATATGCTATTTCTTTTCCACCTTGACTGTGGAATTTAAATATAAGTTGAATATCCATTTTTTGGCATGTTTACCTACTAAAAGGATACATTGTTGTACTTTAATCCACGAGGATTTCAAACCTGTATGAAGCATTCTACTTAATTGAAGAATCTGATGCAGGCAATTACAAGGGTAACGGCGTTAAAACGCTGTATAACTATCCTAGTTTCTGACTAAGCTGTGTAAATTCTATAAAATCACGCCACGGTTTAAATAATTAAATACAAACATAGTTATGTTATGTTATGTAGTAGTCTTATCCATGTGCAGGTATATTGAGGATGGTATGCTTGAATGCACTAGTGATTGTTTGTTTGTTTGTTTGATTGGTGTTTAACGTCGTACTCAAGGGTATTTCACTTATATGACGACGGATTG
>JARFOD010095205.1:6864-17231 GCA_031763545.1 Mopalia muscosa | reverse complement strand
TTTGGAAAATAAGTTATCTGCTTACTACTGTACTTTTTATATTGCTTGTTTGTTCTGGTGAAATAAATGAAATGAAATGAAATGAAATAACTGCGAAAGCTCGTTTCCCATCTTGTGTATTATTATATAGTAACCAGTGACGAATGACGTAGGCTCTCGAGAGCGCATGTCTACTGGCTAGATACAAGTGTCTGTGCATCAATGTATCACTCACAATCTATATACAATACAAGATAACCATACCACTTTGTCGTGTTCAAATTGGACTCGACAGTAGACTTCAGGTTATTGCACTTATGCTATGGTGTGCCAGCATGAGACCAAAAACTTTTTGATAAATTAAGACTCGATCCTACGCTGGGTGTAATAGTCATATAACTTTACCTAGTATTAAATATTTATACATGTATACGCGCTTATGTGAAAATCGTAAGAAAAACTGTTGCTCTGTACAGGCGAGTATGTGCATTTAACAAATAAATGCAACAGAACCGAAACCAAAGTATAGACATTTTGCCTCAAAAGGTCACATCTTATAACAGATAAAGCGAAACACGTGTTGTTTTGAAGTATTCCAAAATCCATTCACGCTGTGATCCGATGAGTGATACTGCGCGCTGAAAGCTGGTTTCCGAATATCGGAAACCAGATAAGATGACTTGGCGATACCTTAGAGTTCGAATCTCTGCAGGTAGGTCCGAATAATGATAATGGGTTGAGGGTAGTGGACTGACCGTAGTCTTGCTTGAATCGGACTCATCCCGTTAACTTCGACCACGGCTTGAGGGTCTGGTTACACCGCATGTTATATGTTGCAAAAAATTAATGACCCGGGTATCGTATAGTTGCATTTCTGATATGTTAATATTTAAAAAATTAAATTGAATTCAACCTATTTACTTTTTTATTTGTTGACTTAAGTATTTAGCCCGTAATTGTGTAGTCGCTGACCTAGATAAAAGCCTATTTAATTATGTCAAAGAAAATAGATTTCACCTACATGGAACCGAATGGGTAACTTAGAGGCTTGGCATATGTCAGCACGCAGCACATGTTCCCCTGCCTGTTCGTGGGAGTCGCCATCGACTCGTGGTTGTTAAATATAATGATCTAGGTCTAACGCGTTTTCAAATACGGACTGAATATTTTGTGAGTGATTTATTTGTAAATAAATTGATAGGCTTCGGAGCATGCATTATTAAACTTAAAATTCTAAAAAAAAAACCCATTCTAAATACTTAATTTTTGGGTCAAACATTTTTCATAATCACGATTATGAAAAGATTTCAGAAAAGCATAGAAAAAAGGCAATTTTACTCCGACTATCCTTAAGAGTGGTTAATCAAATGCATCTTGAGTTGCCTCTGTATTTATTCCAAGTGTTCTATTATTGCATCAGGGTGGGTTTTCTATTTTTGTCTCTCCGAGTTCGTTACATATCTCGGATTGGTTACCCACTAATCGCTCCAGAATAACGTTTCTTTATATGCACTCGATTCGCCATGGAAGGGTTGTAATAGCTCGGAATAAAACTGCATCTTTTCACAGCTCGGATATGAGCTATACGACAAGATATGAGATTCTATTAGCGTTCACGCCCTGCCAAGGGGAGGTGTATTGCAATAATAGTTTGGCATGTTGGTATACAATTATTCCATAATTAACCAAAAAGGCTATTTACGCTCCAAACAAACTGCGCTCGAGCAGCACCGCCTCGATTAGACGTTACATTAACTAAAAAACAACAATTGTCTCATGTCTGGGTTTTAATACATGTAAAAAAATATAGTCAAAACATATGCGTCAATAAAAACATACTTAAAGGAAAACACAAATTTAAGTGGACAAAACAAAATTATGAAAAGATTACATACAAAGACGATAACAAAACGTAATTTTCAAAACAAGTTATACCGGTACAAAAGAAAAGATAGAAACAAAAAACAATTGGACAAAATAAACATACAAAAAAATAACCGAAACCGGGTGGAGGTGGGACTCTGGTATGGTATAAAGCTCTGATATGAAGTTCTATATATTTATATATACATAATATATATATATGCACACATTCATAAGTCTATGATTTTGTTCACTTCACAATAGCTCTTTTTGTAATAGAAAATATTTGCCAGGCCGCAATAACCCATGTGACTTTCTGCGATGTATGGAATATCCCCGCCTATTCCTCCAACACAAGACTCGTCGACGGCGCGGTTATAGCTGGTCTTTCCTTCTATGTCATGTTCATACCACAGTTCTGTACTGTTCTTCCTTCGTCCAACAACCTGCAGAAAAGGGGACACATATGATTGATTAATTGGTGTTTGACGCCGTGCTTGATGAGGCCATTTCCCTAACTGGAGTGTTTATTAGATTAGAAGTAATAGATGGTTTATTCTGTTCATCCATGTTCTTTGATCGATTTGGGGTGAACACCATGATCAAGGGTTGACTTATGTGGAGGTGTATTTCAAGCAATAATTGACAATAGCACAATAATAAAATGTGAAGCATTTGATAAAGTTTTATTTTCCTCCTGCGCTATAGGTAAAAGGTTTGGCACTATTGCCACTCCAAATTATCCTTGCAACAGAGCCAGACATCTACAATTCCAAGTGAAGTACTATTAACTAATACGTTTTTATTTTGGAGTCTCAAAAATCATCCAGGAAATAAATTTAACCTAGTCACGGTTTCGTGCGTCAATACAGTGGAAAACTGATGAAACTTTTTAAAAAAGGCACCCCCCTCCTTTGCCGGACATATCCTTCATATACTTTATGTTCGATAGGTGTATTGTACAAAATGATGTGTATTGAATATTTATGCATGGAACTATAACTACGTTAATTTACCACCGAATAGTAGCATAGGCAGATCGACTCCTAAGACCGGCCTAATTTCTATATTTAAAAAAAAAAAAAAAATCACAAAAAAAACCACAAGTGCTTATTCATTTTATATGCACTACTATTTAAAATCTCCGGTTAACAGATTTACAGTGCTACAGCAAAGGATTGTTTTCAAAAGGATTATCGAACTTACAATAGTCAGTCATATTCTATAGTATCAGATTAAGTCGAATATAACAAGGTCAATCCAAAACTCTTACCTTGATTTCAAAGTAGCCGTAGGTTTCCGAGCAGTCCATATCCAATTCGACCAACCAAAATGTAGATTTGTTTCGGTCTCGTGTGGTTTTGGTTTGTTTGCCACTTGTGTCAGAGTTACATCGCGATAAGGCAGCCCTGGAAATAAACAATGTTCGTAGGAAATACATAAAGGGGACCTTCAAATTAAGCAACTTTGGTCAGCATTAAAAAGGATAAGCTAGGCAGCCTGAAAACCAAGAATCGTTCGTCTTCTGGATTAGGTCAAATAAAAATAGTTTTTACTGTCCTAAAGCAATAAGGATAATTCAAAGTTTGTTTCGTTGGGGTTTTACGCCGTGCTTAAGGGTATTTCGCTTATATGACGGAGGTGTATTCCAACAATAATCGACACTAGCACAACCAAGATGTGAAGTATTTCCAAAATGTTGGAAAGTTAATTTTCCTCCAGTGCTAAGTAAAGACAGCACTGCCACCCTTCAAAGCAAACTGCCCTAGTCAGAAGGTTGATATATATTTTTTTTAACGGTCGTTCAATAATATATTGAAACGTAGCCCATTGCTCCCAAAACATTTCTGGTAAGCATCCGTCTTCTACACTTACCCAGCTTCCATTTTTCTCATCGGTGTACCAGCAGCCGGCACTCCCGCACTGAGTCCTTGACCTTCTTCCGCACCCATCAAGTCTAGATAGTTATCGCCTTTCAACCAGTCTGTGTAGTTAGCAGATACATCCGGAGGTGGCAAATGGCGTATCGGTATAGAACATAAGTTAGTAGAAGCGCCACCTTGGCATCTGAACGGCGTGGACCCCGTGTAACCCCCAAGCAAAAATACGCTCTCAAACATGTCCTTGTCGAATTCTATTGAGATGATGGTTTTGGTCCCAATCATGTCGGATTTCGGCTCATCCTCTTCTTTCTTTTGTTCTTCCTCTTCATAATCGTCATCCTCGTCATAGTTCTCGTCAAGTTCTTTCTGCAAAGGTGGCACCGGCAGTTCTGTAAATAAGTCATTGTATATTACTTTATAGTTTACAAACTAAAAATGATTCACAAATACATCATAGGTCAATGCAAAATAATGCATTCTAACGTTTTGTGGATATGTAGGGTATTTTGTTTAACTTACAATTTTCTTAAACTGTACTTTATTTCTGTGTTTGTCACAATCGCTACCTATAAAAAGATTTTGGTGGAACTCTAAAATGTGCTTTATAAAGCATACCAACATTTGTGAGACGTAAAAATGGATAACGTTAAGACAGCTTTTACGTCAACGTTTGTCGTCATGAAGATGGCAGACATTAATCATGGATACACCATGGATTGGTCAATTGCATCGATTGGTCGAAACCAAGTCAGGTGGTGTTTAAACGCAAAAGATAATGTTGGAGTGGCCCTGTCCGTACCGTGTTACAATAGGTATATCCGTACAATTGAATGGGGTGGTCCATAAGTTCTGATCTGTTTTGGAATATAAACGGGTTTGTTTCTTTCGTGTGTACATTACCTGACGGAGACTGAATTCAGAAACCTCAAATACCGTAAATGATCACCTAGTGAACATGTTTTTTTATTCATTTGGGCAAAAATAACGTTGCCCACTGTAGTGTGGAACATTCGCACTTGTGCTTTCCTTCAGAATTGTTAAATCTTTGTTACTTTTGAACTTCATCTTCGCTCGATTAAAAAGGGTTGAAACCTCGTACTTAGGGTTATTTCAGTCATGACGACGGCGTACCAGCCCAAATGGTGAAGGAAATCACGCTCGACGTCACTGGTAACCGACTATGGAGACATACATAAAATCCTGCCCTTAGTCTGAGGGTTTGTACATAATTGGAGATGAATGTTAAAAATGTGAACATATTTTTTCCCCACAGAGGTAGGAAGGTTTGCTTACCTCCCCCGGAATTTGAACTGTGTTACCTGGTTAATCCAGTTACATTAGGTTCACTAAAACGACTAATTTTCATCCAGGTTAGGCGGCATTTATTTCTTCCCGGGAAACACTAACATTGGAGTCTTGTTTTATAAAGTTAATACACCAGTTTTCCTATGGTTATTCGGCAAATCTGGTTCTGGCAGAAAGATATGTTTTCAAAGTATACATTTTTAATTAGGATCATAGGTGAGTCATACCGGGATTGGTCTTCTCGAAGTCATCCCAGGTCATTACTTCCACTCTCTCCATTTGTTGAAGGATGGCAGCCCTCGTCAGAACCACAGATAAGAGGGTTAGGAAAACCCATCCAGACATCATGGTGAACCACAGTGTTCCTAGTATAACAAAAGAAATCCCAAATTACTGGGTGATTTAATCAAATAAGGGGAAATTTAAGAAATTAAATAATTTGCTGAAAAACTTCAAATCAAGCCCAACGACCGTTAAGACGGATTAGCGATAGTTACCACGATTTGGACCGAATTGGGGTTTACATAGTCCTGAAAGGTATTTTATTTATAGGACAGCCGCGTAATCCAACAATTATAGACACTAGCAAAACCCTAAAATGTGAATGGATTTTATAATGTTATATAGTTCATCTTCCTCCAGTGCTAGGTAAAGACAGCATAGCTACACTCAAAGGCAAACTGCCCTTAGCCAGAGTGCCTTTTGTCCAGGATATGTCGTTTATGACGTCGGTCTCTCTACAGAGAGCAAACAAATAATTTTCCTTCGCTGCTCACACTGAAAATTCAGCAAAAGATCGGGGGGAAACCTCGTTAAAAACCACCCGAGTTGGTCGCAATTTGTGTGTGTTTTGGGGTTGGGGCGGGGAAGGGACTGACCTGTTTGCGGGCCTCTGTTCAACGACTTAAAGCTGTATTCACGTTTAAAAATTACTTGGGTGAGATAGGACGATTGCAGTAGGGTATGCCGTACTGCGCACAATCAGACTGTGGTGTAAAACTCGAAACGAAAAAGACTTTTCAAGGAGTAGATGGCATCCTATTTGAACAGAAGCAATGGAAGTTGATCATTCTTATCGTTCCTTTGAAACCATTATGCTTTGCTTAAAATGTATCCACAACCCCCACCCGTTATAGAACTCAAGGAAATCAGAAGAAATGCAACCTAACAAAATCAAGAGAAACCATGACAAGCTTGTGCTTATAACGTCGGTTGGGGTTTTTGTTATGTAAATCTATGACTGTTTATCACATGATATTCATGTAAGACGACATGGGACATTTACATCAGATTGTGTGATTTTAAATGACAACCCACAGAGCGAATCTGATGTAATTACTCAAATGATGTGTGTATCATCTGGAGTAGGTGAGCATTTGATTGGAATTGGGGATCTATGGCTGAATATTATTTGAATTCAATCCGAGTGTGTATAAGCTTAATAGCTCATCATATATGGTAATAATAATTGACCTGTTTCGGGCAATGAAAGAAAACAATAATCCCGTCCACCATATTTAGTCAATAGTTTCGCGAATTATTCTTGCTGGACCCCTAGAGTCTAAAATAGACCAGAAATATGCATCCCTTCAACTTAAAGCAAGGCATTAAAATTTTCTGATAATGAACGAATTATTTCGAAAAAATAAAGCTACAAGTATTTTAATTTGAGTTTTAAAGTATATAGTCACTGACAGGGCTTAGGGGAATAATGGGATCATCAAAGCGGATAAGACTTCTCACGGTTTTTGTTTAATGTATGATCCGTGATACTTCTAGCGATGGAGCCCGCGGCCGTGGCTTAGGGGTAGCGTGTGAGCTTCCTAATCCTACTCAAATTTACCGTTCATAAGATCGAATCCGTCTGTAAGTATCAGGTATTTGAGTGAGACACAGGATGTGGCTTCGGCAATCGCGGTGTGGTTTTTACGAGGATTAATCTCGTTTTACCACCGTAATAAGGCAAGGAACAGTGCTCTGGACAGTTTGTCATCAAATGATCGGTAATACCCTTGAGTACGACGTTAATCCCCAATCAAACAATCTACAAGTCTAGCAATGGATGAAATAGACTATACTTAACACTGGGATATTTTAATTACTCAATAGATCAATTTAAATTTGACTAACCACATGCTGAGAGATCAAATGCATGCAGAATTGTATGTTTAATATTCAAATGCCCATTTCATGTCCGACATATTTATTTGGTTTTAGTTATATGGTTTTCAAAGGTTTGATATAGACAAAAAGTCTATTAAAAATATTTAATATAGTTTGCCAATTATTTGTTTAAGGACTATTACAGTACATGAGCTATTTTTTCGATTTTTACAAATTATATATTCTTAAAAATAAATCACCAAAACTGCCTCTGTGAAGATAAGTTCAATATGCAGCAAGTTTCAAATGTATAATTGAATGTCAACAAACATATGTATTTGTAACCCTGTGTACCCAAGCTCTTCAAAAATAAATACGTACAAACAGCCGTTTCGACCTATAATATTCTCCACAGTTGACCAAGAGAATTATTATTGTAAAATAATTATATAGCAATTTTTTGTCCCTTTTTTATTTAAAATATATATAATACCTAAATTTTTTCTCTCTTCAATTATTCAAAATATTTATAATAATTGATGGGATTTAACATTTGTTTAGATTTGACTAGACAAATGTCCAGGTTGTTGCTATCTGTATAAATGCCGCTATAAACCCAGTAGAGCGCAAGGGGGATTTTGCAACAACCACTTGATATCTAGTGGGCTTGTTTGGGTGGTCAGCTCCCGAAACAGGGGTATGACTCAAGCGTGGAGGTGTATAGTCCGCCGGAGGCTTATTGGAATAATGTGACCATCCCTCGAGCCAATGTACCAGAGCCTGACCGGTCTTCCAAAGGACACGAAGCGTATATGTTACCGCTTATCAACTAATGAGCCGGATCCACCCACTGGTCTTCTAACCTACTGGTATATATCTATATCTATATATAAATATTTTAAATAAATGAAGAGTTTAATATTTATATGCTTATAGGAAGATGAAAACGGCGATTCGAAGTAGAGACATAGATTTTCACAGGTTGATTTAAGCACGAACTGAATATGTTTAACATCTTATAGTGATAAACATAGAATTATTTAAGCACGGACTGAATATTTTTAACTTTTAAATGATAAACAAAGAATTTTCTTAGCACGGACTGAATGTTTTTAACTTCTGAGTGATAAACGAAGAATTGTCTAAGCACGAACAGAAGGGTTTTGCCTTCCAAGTGATAAACTAAGAATTATCTAAGCACGGACTGAATATTTTTTTACCGGTAAGTGATAAACATAAAATTGTTGAAGAACGGGCCTATTATTTTAAACTCTAAGTGACAAACCCCCCAAAATCATTTGTAGATTAATATGAGTAAGTGTTCCAAAACGTATTGACTCCGTTCCATTTCCGTATCATAAGTAATCTCGGACGATAGAGTCATTTCAGATGACCCACTTATTGTTCAGGTCTGCTGGCTATTGCTGTGTGACGACATGATGGCGTCATTGGAGCTACATAATTAGTTAAAGATGACAAATCTAAAACAAATACATTAAATCCGCGGAGTAGTTTGATTGATTTCTACGCATCCGCACACAAAAATCGGACGGTTAACATTACAAGTTTTCGTGTAATAGTATTGCTTCTATTCATACAGATCACTGCATATTACGGAAAGTGTCGAAGGATGTTCCGACAGGTAAGTTTGAAAGTCCCGACGGAAATCACAACGCAGTCCAGTGATTGACAAAGTGTTAACACGACGTCTTAGGGTTTACAACATTTGATGTATTGCTGTTTTGTGTATTTTATCCCAAAATAACGAAAATAACTCGTTTAGTGTAGTTTATGGGGTTAGATTCAACGAAAAGATTCCCTGGTTGTGCAGTTCTCCTTTAACCCACCTGTTTGATTAACACAGGTCTCTGGGGGTCTCCAAATTAACACTTCGTTTAAGGTGTAAATCATGTAGCATATAGCCACACGTAATTAAGGAAGCAACTCACCGCAGCAACATTGGATAAATAACCAATTAAACCATTTAATGTATAAACTTACAAATATATTATGTAATACATATTATGTAACAAAGCTTATCGTGAATGCAATGCAAGTTGAATGAAATGTCTGAAAATAATTGCTCTTAGGAACAATACCACTTGTTAACAAGAGGCATTTGTCATCGTTAGGGATAAATAGCCGCTAGTTCAAACTGTGACACCGAATCAATCCAAATGTTTTTTTCAACACTTCCCCTTTGTTTATGTTTCATTTACTTTCATTTCACAATTTAGAATTTTTAAAATTTACTTTATTGCCTCTAGTTACTTTTCACACTATTTTCAAAATTTCCAACTTTTTTTAATTCCCATCGGAATATAGAATGTATATTTTACCCTATAGGATTTTTCGGCCATGAATTGAACAATGGTATATATTATTTTCACATTTGTTCTTGCTTGGCCTTTTGCTCCATCCTTGTCTAACGTACGTGAAGTTATTTGTTAACTTAGCGTGGTGGAAAACGGTTTGAAAACCTGATAAACATCGCCCAGATATAACCGAAGTCCCACCTAAAACTCCTTTCTTCTATTACTCTGCCCAGAGGCGGACCGACATAACGGTTCGTTGGTCACATACGGAATCGCCCTTTGGAAATGCGAAAAGGGGGAAAATAAATGACCCATGGAGCCATTACGAGCGAAATCAAGATTCGCACCCAGTCAGCCCCTGACTGAACAACGGACCGCTAAATAAATCATTCCATCGAGTAGCACTTCCCTGCTCAAAATAAAACCGAACTGTATGGTATCGCGTAGTTAAGAGCCTTCAGAAAAAAAGCTAACGAAAATCCTATGTTTGAAAGGAAGGAATAAACTTTACAGAAACACCAATAAAAGCAAAACTATAGACAAACCAACGAAACACAGCACTAGGTCTTGTCTTCAGTAACAGTCTAACCTCTGTACAATAATATATATTGTAACATATTGAGGGCCTAAACCCATGCCCGCCGGAGTCCCGAAGTACATTTAGTTCAGAAGTTTTATCTTAGCTATAAAATCATTATATCAAGTCATCTTACATATTTTTAAACTTAATTCTGGGGTCTTGTGCTCATTGGACCTTTTTGAGTGGGTAAAAAAATCCGTCAAAAATGTATATGGGCAGATCTTGTTTTAAGCCTTCGTTATGATGCCATCACGTGATTACATTCGGATATAAAGTTGAATCCAATGTAAATAATCCATATTATTGGTCGGATGTATGAATAATTCTGTAGTTCTGCAC